>JAEPRD010000199.1:10000-48966 GCA_016758985.1 Mucor saturninus | reverse complement strand
TTTAAAGTAGTGACCGTCTTTAGAGAATTCCTTTTTTATGCCTGATCATGATTTAGCTATCATTTATCAGTGATGATGAGATATGAATTTATTATATGTATAATCTATATGTGTGATTTAGCACATCGAGGAGACCTTTGGCAAACAAATACCGAGGAAACAACGACTGGTGACTACGACTGGGAATGTCTTAGTGAGCCTGAGGAGGAAGACATTAGTGTCGATGCCACACGACATGTCTCTTCTTTTGCCGAGACTGTTTCCATTAATAAACGAGTCATCGAATTGAAGGCTGCTTTCAAAGCCGAGTTGCCCGTGGGAAAAACCTTTGTCGACAAGGACACTGCAAGACGGCAAATACAATCTTTTAGTAAAGCAAACAACATCCCCTTCGAGACTTTTAAGAGCGATAAATCATACATCAAGATGATTTGCAAGCCTTTTGGCAAATATCGTGCCGCTAAGAAAGGCAAAGGTAATATAAATTGAAATTTGCGATATGGTTGTATAAAATAATTCGATAAATTAATTACAAAACTAGATGAAGAGGATATTGGAACTGGTGAGGGATTAGAGAGTGTTGCACAGCGTCTCAATCGAACTACTGGAAGAACAGGGTGCTCGTCATTCGTATATGCTCGTACGGATGCGAGAGCTGTTGGACAGCCATGGACAATCAGAAACAGCTGCTCTGAGTATAATTGTCATGAACTTACTCGCCCTGTTTATTGTCTGCATAATGTAACCATGATCTTAACCCCTTGTGAAACCTTGTCCTATAAATTAATATCAGTATATCTTGTCTGCTACCAAACTCCCTGTAAAACCTTGTACCAAAAATAATATCTGTATATCTTGTCCGCTACCAAACTCCCTGCAAAATCTTGTATCAAAAATCATATCAGTATATCTTGCTCGTCACCGAACTCATTGTAAAACATATCATTAATCTGTCTCTCAATATTACTCCCGCCTCCTGTCTGACTCAACCTTAGTAAACCTTTTCCCGATCATCTATTACTTTTATTCCTAATCCAGTTTTCCCGCCCGTGTCAGACCATAAATATTCCCCAAACCATCATATTATTCAATGCCAACTAAATCCAGCCCGTTACTACTCGTCAAATCTCAATTACTCATCCTTGTCAATAATCTGCTCATGATACCTGTTCCGTAAAGTCACTCGTTAATTTATAATTTAAACCCATCATAGTTTTCCCATGTATAAGAAATAGTATAAATAGATGCTAGTTATTTATTAGAAAAACGTTATTCTGGATCTTAGTCCTAACCCCCTCCCTCTCTTACTAAATAAACTATTTTTTATTTTAACCAATTGCCCCCTCGTGTCGCCAAGTAGTTTCTGTGTCTTGTTCCTGTCTCCGTCCGTGACAATAATTATTTATTGAGTGAAAATAGAAGAGCTTATCACAAAAATTGAAAGCTCGATGCAGAAGACCAAGAGCTTGCGATCAGTCTTATGCGTGTAGTAACAACGCCCAGTGAAACATTGAAGGTAAGGTTGAAAATTGACATATAGGAGGCGTTTGAGAAGTCGATAGTTAGGGAAGTTTTAGTCATAGTAAATAAAAATATTTTGTGCATATTCTTTAACATATCTATGCCTCTTTGCATTTTGGCTTATAATAATGATTTCTCTTGGTGACTAGATGCTTGGAACAAGAGGTGTGAATAACCTCATTTCAACGGATTTGACAGATAACCAACAGCAGTTTTGTCGAGATAACCACATCAATATGTGGAACTTCATCAAAAATGTTGAATCCAGTGGTCATCAAGTCCGCTACATGACAAATGCCAACGAAAGGATTTGTTGTGTATTTTTTATACATCAACATGGTATTGATGAGGCTCGAAAGCTTTCCGAGTGTGTTGTTATTGATGCCACCGTCAAGACCAATTTACACAAAGTGGTCTTGTTGAATATTGTTGTTGTAGGTACTTTGCGATCATAAGAAAAACCCAAGCAATTGGTAACAGTGCCTATTGCGGGATGCGGGAAGGATCTCGAGACAGGTGATCGCTATCGCTGGTCTATGAACTGCTTTCGTGAGATTGTTCGGCCTGTCGGTGAAAGCACTGGTAACTTACCAAAATGCTTTGTGACGGATAAAGACGAAGCCTTGTTGGGAGCAATTAAGTCTGTTTTCCCGGACAGTAAACAAATCTTGTGCTGGATTCCTTTCCAAAGAAATTTTATTTTGAGACTTAAAAGATATTTTTGAAAGGAAAACGACAGGACAGTATGTTAATAGTTAAAAGACGGTACGAAATCCTTCTGACTTAACTTATTGTTATAAAACAGGAAAATTGTTGGACATTCAGAAATTCCAGAGATAAAGCAACGAATTAAGAATAAAAATAAAGAAATTTAACGAAGTAAAATTATCAAACTGCAAAAATAAACTAATGTCTTAATTATACAATAAATTGGGTTCTTTATATACATATTCAGGGCTGGCTGAATATCAATCATTTAAGTGAAACCTGTCAAATATACAATAGGCGTATTGTCAATTAAAGATCGAGCATCTCCACTATGGCGGAAAATTTGTTGACGATTCCAACAAATTTGTTGACAAAATCAACAAGTGCTACTGCCAAATAGTTGTTTGAGAAATAGCTGGCATCGATTTGTTTACCAACAAGTTTGTTGAAAAAATCAACAAGTCTTGTTGATTATTTCAACAAACTTGTTGGATGCAACTTTGTTGGTTTTGCAAACAAATTTGTTGGTTTTGCAAACAAATTTGTTGGTTTTGCAAACAAATTTGTTGGTTTTACAAACAAGTCTTGTTGAACTATTTAACAACTTTGTTGATCTTACAAACAATTCTTGTTGAACCTTTCAACAACTTTGTTTGATTTAGAAACAATACTTGTTGGAAAGTCTAACAACTTTGTTGGTGTTTCAAACCAATGTTGTTGCGCTTTTTTCATATTTTCCTTCGTAAAACGGTATAAATCAACCAATGGTTTTTGATTTCATTATCATTCAGTCATCATTTTATATAAAACACATGATAAATTATTAAACAGATTTTATTATTGCATGTACAATGGCTATTGAGAAGCAGAAATATCTTTAATGATTTTAAGGAAAAGAGTCTTTTTTAACATTCGTTCTTATAGACGGCATAACCATAAATAGGGCACTAATACACATTTAATAAAGTTTACAGTCTTTCGCACCCGACATCGAAAGAAACATAAAACCAAGAAAGAGTGCCTCATATGAATGTATTGATCCTCTAAAAAACAGAATTAGAAACACAAAGAAGCAATTTAGAGTAATCTCAACCTTACTTTGACCTTACATCATAAAACAGGCGTACCGTTAGCCCTAAAAAATGATAAACAGATAATTGAGCGATTATTAAAAAGATATATAAGTTCAAAAGACATACCATAACATCTGTAACTAAAGAGTTTTCTAATTTAGAGAAATAATAGAGGTGGTCCACATTAGTCTTTTGATTTAGGAAGTATGTAAGAAAACTAGTGTTCGAACTTTTCGATCTTGAACCGATCTTGCGCCAGTTCGAACAAAGCTCAAACCGAGTTTTTGCACTCGAGTATGCGCCACTTTTTTTTTATTCGAGCGAGCATCGACCGAAGCTCGCTCGAAGCTCGCTCGGCTATAAAATTGTAAGTAGTCACTTTAAAATGAAGACAGTAAAAAGACGGGTAATAGAATTTCCCTTGATAAAACCATTGGTTTTTTTTGTTTATTTTTTTTTTTTTTTTGGCAAATTTCCTGTGAAAAACCTGACATGCTGTATATCACATCTTGATTTTAGTTATATCATTTTCGTATTTTACTTAAACTTCTTTTTCGATTAAAAATCTCTTTTTAAACGTAATTACCACTATTGTTTTTGTCAGCACTTTTTGGCGCCGTATGTGTACCATCAACTCGAGCGAGTTCGAGCTTTCGTTTGTGCAACCGAGCCGAGCCCACAAAATTTCGAGCGAGTTCGATCTTTAAAAGAACACATTCGAGCGAGCTTCGACTGGAACACGATCGAAGCTCGCTCGAGAGTTTTGATCTTTATTCCGAACACTATCATCGTTGTAATAGCGAAAATTAGACATTTGAATACAGTTTTATTAGAATGTAAAGTAAAAACGAATATTACTATGAACGAATTTTTAATATTAAAATGCACGAATTTTTATTTTGGTTAGTGCACGAAAAATTTCGAAAAACACTGTACAACGTTAAGATACAGCGGAATTTAAAAGTTACGGTTTTGATACGTTTCTGTTTGTTACGGTTTTGTTACGGTTTCGTTACGGTTTCGTTATGGTTTTGTTACGGTTACGTTACGTTTAGTGTTCGGAATAAGGATCGAAACTCTCGAGCGAGCTTCGATCGTGTTCCAGTCGAAGCTCGCTCGAATGTGATTTTTTGAAGATCGAACTCGCTCGAATTTTTGTGGGCTCGGCTCGGTTGCACAAACGAAAGCTCGAACTCGCTCGAGTTGATGGTACACATACGGCGCCAAAAAGTGCTGACAAAAACAATAGTGGTAATTACGTTTAAAAAGAGATTTTCAATCGAAAAAGAAGTTTAAGTAAAATACGAAAATGATATAACTAAAATCAAGATGTGATATACAGCATGTCAGGTTTTTCACAGGAAATTTGCCAAAAAAAAAAAAAAAATAAACAAAAAAAACCAATGGTTTTATCAAGGGAAATTCTATTACCCGTCTTTTTACTGTCTTCATTTTAAAGTGACTACTTACAATTTTATAGCCAAGCGAGCTTCGAGCGAGCTTCGGTCGATGCTCGCTCGAATAAAAAAAAAGTGGCGCATACTCGAGTACAAAAACTCGGTTCGAGCTTTGTTCGAACTGGCGCAAGATCGGTTCAAGATCGAAAAGTTCGAACACTAGTTCCGTTACGGTTTTGTTACGGCTTTGTAACGCTTTTTTTTTTTAATGAAATGACTGATAAACGTAAGTCTATATAACCTTTTGGTTCTTTTCAATTAGAAAAGTTATTAATTTACTGTTAAATAGAATCCTTGTTAACATCAAGGATTCCATTTATCGAGCGCCCTGGTACTGACAAGACCTGTAAATTTTGAAACATCATTACGGTTGTCATTCTGGATGTTGATGGTGATAATTACAAAGTTGGAGATGCAGAATGGTCTGACGGCTCAAGATCAGACGTGTTGTATGAACCAGTAGATAGAACACTCAAGCAATCATCAATAATAGTCGAAGTTCAGAGAATTGTTGATGTCAATTTCATGGCAAGAGTTGTCCATTATTGTGTAATGGCCTATCGTCGCTATCAAGTCTTCCCAACGCTATTAGTATTCGCTCCTGAACATGTTACAATACCAACTGAAAAGATGCGCTTATCCAATGTTAGTGGTGCCTTATCACTTAACTGTGAATATTGGGCCAGAAAAGGATATTTGATCCGACTCAAAAATGTTCCTACGCTAACAAGCTCTTCTGATCCATTTGCTGCAATTTCAAATTTCATACTTCAGCAACAGACTTGTTTATTAGAAAATAATTCATTGGAAAATCCGACTGTTAGGCAATTATTTTCAATTGCAACAGAAGTCTTACGAGAAAACATCGATCGAGAGCAACAATTACTTGATACTATCAACTGTGCTTGTGATGTAGGAGTCAAACATTACCAACAAATCCTGGAGATAGCAGAACGTTTGCAATATAATTCCCCCTGTCTTCAAAATGAAGCTCGACTTGGAATAGCAAAATTAAAGCAAGTAAAAAGATCAGCTGGCGATGCAAACATCGATGAGGAGGAGCCAGAAAATACTCAACTGGTTAGCCAAGATGAAGAGAGATTTGAAAACACCATGGATTTTGTTCGGCGGTACAGGGTAACTAGAAATCGAATGAACTGGCGTGGTTGTCATGATATGCTAAAGAAACAAACCAACGTTATCCATTACAAAACCTCAGAAGTGTTGCGCACAGTGTATAACAGATTCAAGACAAGAAGTTAAAATGTGTCTTTTTTAACCATCGTATTCACTATAATTATGAATATGTTTGTCATAAACTCGATACCTACACAGCTGCGGACTCGGTAGCGGAATCCCGTAACATGTTGCGTAATTCCACGACATGTTGCGGAAAGACGCAACATGGTGGATAAAACACACAACCATCGGCATATAATTTTTTATTTAAATTTTTTTTTTTTTGTTCCTTCCTTTCCTATTTTTAATTTTTTTTTTCTTTTACAAGCACTGCCATTAGATGAATCGTTGAAAAGAATTTAACAATAATAAAACTTGTCTACGCATTACAACAAAAATACGACCAATTTACCAATCAGCTACAGGACCAGCAGAATAATGATTAACTTTATGAGTATAGTCAATTTAAGGCAAACAAGCTTTAAAAGAAGAATATAACTCATCTTTAACCAATAAGGAGCAAATCCGTAGAAAATGGATGATGTGCTTCTACAAAAAAGTGTTACGATCAGCCACTGTAGAAGACGTTTTAGCGTAATTCGCACTTTAAATAATTTGCTATAGATTAATAAATTTGTTCATTTAGTTTTCTCCCTTTCTTTCTCTTATAACTTTTTTAATACAGCTCGGAATTTTGCTTCGTGTTGTAAGTGCTTTTATTTAAGTAATAGATATCGTAGATTATACAAACTAGGTAAATATGACATATGAAATACAAATTATTATTCACCACGTCACGGTGAAATTAAAGCTTCAAGATCTACTTAATTGACCCATTTTCAAAATCACACTTGTTTATATGTCATTACACTTTAATGTACTAAGAATTTGTGTGTACACATTTGACATATGCTGAAGGCAATTATCATTTGAATTTCCAATACGGTTTTTTTAAAGGGTTGTATAGATTTCAAGTCGTTTTTGGACTTGAACAGCAGGTTTAGGCTGTGAAAATTTTTCTATTTGGCTATATTTTTTTCTTTAGGCTGTAAAATTTTTCTTTTAGGCTGCAATTTTTTAGGCTGATAAAATGATTTGGTCTATGTACTGCTACATCTCGCGGGACTCTCTGATGTTACCTGTATACATAGGCGGCTGAGTTTGGCTAGTATGGTGTTAACTGGGCCCGCTAATAGTAAGTGCAAGAAGTATTACGGAGGTAAGTGTACCTTTTCAATTTGGAGATGTTATGTACATAAATTATAATAAATAAAGTAAAATACAAAATAAAAATTGAATAAAATAAAACGTTTTTATTTAAATCCTGCTTTTTTATTATATAATGTATTTCTTGATCGCACAACAGTATAAAGGTTCATCAGCATCAATAATAATATAGTTAAAAGTGATGTAATAACGTACGTACTACGTTTTGAGTGAAAGGACGCTATGTTGTGGTAAAAAGACGCATCAGGTGGAATTTAGTAGCTACTAGAAGTGGTATAAGTACGCAACATGCAGAAGAAATCCGCAACACTAGGTGGTAAAAACCCGCAACATGTAGCAAAAATCCGCACCATTTGGTGGTATAATTTTGGAGTGTTACGACCTGAGGTGGTAAGTGTACTACAATTCCGCAACATTCGGTGGTATAAAATGGACGTTTTTACCACCCAATGTTGCGGGTTTTTACCACATGTTGCGGGTTTTTACCACATAGTCCGCCACTGTGATAATGTCGTTACCGATTTATAGTTCCAGTTCTCTGGAATGTTAATTTGATTTACCAGAAATCAATTGAAGTAATAATTTAAAGTAAAAGGACTTCTACTTTTATCATGACAAAACCCACCAACTTATAATAAAGGATGAAAGAGTCTCATTTCTTACTTGTTTATTTTCTATATTTTTGATTGCCCTTTTATACCCAATTTATCACAGATATGTCCAATTTTTTTTTGTCCTGTCAGCTTCTAATAGTCTAATCAATAGGTATTCCAGAATATGGAAATCCATATAAAAAGAGATGCATTGTGGAAAAGATAAAAAATTGATTGCGGTATGCTTTTTAAATTTAAAAAAAATCGATGATTAGATTTTATTTGCATAATTTACTCGGCACTGCAAGAAAGATACAACAAAGCATGAGTGTAAATAAGAGCTTGCTCATAGGCTTTACTAGTGTGGCAATTTTTTTAAGATCGATATAAATGTGTATAATTCTCTTTAAATGGATTAAATTGACTTGGTAAGAAAAGTGTCTGCCGTAAAATGATACATCAGCTAGATGAACCACCAGTCTATACTGCATAAAAGAGGCCTGTACATGCAGAGACGCATTACAAGGTGTACTATGGGGTACTACGTATAATTATTCAATCGGCTCTATGATAAAAACGCAAACATGCATCAGTTGATTCATTTTCACGTGACGAGTGCTGCGACTCTAGCATTTGACTGAATTTTTTCTTCCTCCTCCTCTTCTTCTTTATATTTCTCGACACTTTTTTTTATGACGACGAAAGCAGATAAGCAACTAGAGCTGCTACGCTCCAGTATTATGAACAGTAGTGGTGTTGAAGAGAAAGTGGAAGGTAAAAAAGATGTCAGTATTCTTTGAGTCCGAGGAAAGAGGAGCTAATGATCATTCCGCAGTCAATCAACGACACTTGATTGATAAAATCTTGGCAAGGTATTCTGCAGAATATGTGCTTTACAGGGAATTGATGCAAAATGCAGGCAAGTTTATTATCCTTAATTAATCAGTGAACGACATTGACCCCCCCCCCCCATTTTTAAAAACAGATGATGCTTCGTCGAGCTCAATTCAAATCTATTTTCACACCAGTTCACCCGATCCGAGCAAACCTCCAAATTTACAATCGAAATGTAATCGTATTATTTTTAAAAATAACGGTATGGCATTTCGACCCGAAGACTGGACTCGTTTGAAGCGAATTGCTGAAGGAAATCCTGGTAAAGAGAAAAAAAAAAGGGTCAGTCAATTATTTTATCACCACTAATCAAATCCGTGATAGATGAACAAAAGATTGGTGCTTTTGGTGTCGGTTTTTATTCACTCTTTTCTGTTTGCGAAAATCCATTGTAAAAAAAAAAAGAAACATCACACTTTGTTTTTAACACTTCTCGTACCTAACTATTTTCTTTAGTGTATTTTCAGGTGCTCAATGCATGGCATTCTATTTCAAGGGCGATCAGTTATTTGCAAAGCGAGCGGATATACCGGTCAAAGACATTAATATATGGACATCCTTTTTAATGGATTTAAGAGAGCCAATGGAGATGCCGGATTTCGACCAATTCTGTCGTTTCTTAACCACTAGTATGGGTTTTACAGCCAACCTAAAGCAAGTATCAGTCTTCTTTGATAACCAACCTATCTTTCATATCAACAAAAGTGCAGCAGAACCTCGTCCTATGGTGATTGATGCACATCGTATGATTACTTCCTCCCCTGAACGTATGTTTACTTTGACAAGTTGCGATATGCGTCAAATCCAATTAGAAGCGGAAAAATATACTCCCCCTACATTATTTTCCCCGTTTGCCAATTTCTTGACAGGCAAATCCTCCTCCAATCAACCCACACAAAGAGAGAAATTACCAATGGAAAAGGGATGCATCTTTTTACGTGTGGTGACGGGACAATTACAAGTGAACGTCACGCAAGAGTATGAAAAGGAGATGGAACGAGCTACCAAAAAGAAGCCACCCAAGACGACCAAGTTCCAGTTAGTGTATACGGGAAAAGAAGAATTAGATGCGTCTGAGAATACGAACCAGATCTTTAAGGATTTAATCCCTTTTCCTGAACAAGGTCGGATTTTTATTGGGTTTCCTACACATCAAACCACGGGATGTTGTTGCCACATGGCTTCTCGATTTATCCCCACTGTTGAAAGAGAAAGTATTGATTTTGCAGATAGGTATATTAGTGTCTGGAATCGAGAATTATTGGCAGTTGGTGGTTTATTAGCCAGAATGGTTTATAACGACGAAATGGATCAAATTGGAAGACTATATCCTGAGTTAGTCAATCATGGAGGTCAGGGACAAGATGATGCTAAACTCATGTTTGAAAAGAGAGCTGCCCATGCACTACAATCATTTACATTTGGTCCTTCTACACCCAGTTCAGTGGTAGGAAATGTACATGAACAACGGTTTTTCAATTCGTGTAAGAGCTATCTCGATATAATGACCTCGCATGGTATTAAACCTGTCAACCGTGCAAGAACCGTGCCTGATAGAACCAGCGTTACGGGTCATGTAATTACTGAATTGTTGGACAAGTTTATCAAGACTGTACCTACCCTGACACATATCATGGCACAAGAGTGTAAAGAGAGTTTAGTCAAGTTGGAGAAATTGAGCATGTTGGTAGCTTTAGGTATCAAAGATGTCTTGGCAGAATTGGATACACGATCTTTGAAACCAGAAGAGATGGTAGCTTGTATGAAATGGTGGATTGAGTGTAATAAGGGAAACAAGTGTATTCCTGCCGCTACAAGAGCAGTTATGAATGAGACCACGCGAGCCGAATTCTTGGATGCCGCTGTTATGGACTGTGGTGAAGATAAGGGATTATTACAACTTTCACATACGAGATGGTGGGTGAATCCCAAGATCATTCCGTTGGATATGCCGTTTCCACATGATACCATGCCCTTTTCCATTTCTAAACACTTTACAACTGCGGATTTACAGTCTTATTTCTGTGATATGAGTGAGTTGACTGTTTATAATTGGGTCAAGTATATCGTTGCCACCAAACCTGAATTAGAAACGTCGAAAGAATTTGCCGAACAAATCTTGCGCATTGTCTCGAAAAAGTTTCAAAATTTCTCTGGAAAAGGACAGCAAGAAATTGTCAATTTATTGAAAGAAAAAAAGTGTATTCCAACTATTGCCGGTATGACGCTTCCTAAACAAGCCTATTTTACAAGTGTCAATTTATTTGATGATTTACCCATCCTCGCTTTCAATCAACCCAGAAGTGTTAGTGAATATTTTTTAACAGCCCTTGAAGTTCGAAAGGTGAATATATATACAAAAGTGATAGATTTGTATTCGTCTAACGTTTGTGTTGATTAAAAAAATAGCATGTGGATTTACAAATGATCTTTGATAGATTAGTTTCGGATGGTAGCTGGTCTCATATTGACTTGGCTAAATACCTAGCCTCAGTACAATCTACACTAACTGAGACCGAAGCACGTCGATTACGTGAGACAGCCATCTTTACCAAACAAGGCGAAGAACCCACGCTTAAAGAAATCGAAAAGAGTACAGGCAAGTTTACGGACGATGGACAACCCATCTACGAAAAAGTCACCAAGAAAATCTACAAGCGGTACCGCGCGGGGGATTTATACGCACCTACCAAGATTGCACAAGACCTGAAATTACCTTTACTGTTCTGGAATACTCAATGGAAATCGGGAAACGAAGAAGCCAAGTTTTTAGTGAAACTTGGGTTGTTGACATCGCCACCTTTAGCTACCTTATTATTACTTGCTGCACCCGAACCTAATATGACGGATGAAAGAAAAACAATTCAGAAGATTGCATTGAGCTGGTTTATCGATCATGCTAAAGATTATCCTTATTATGATGTCAATAAGATCCAACTCAAATTCTTACCCTGCTTTGACGGCAAGACATTTGCTACACCGCGCGATTGTTTTACCAACTCGGATGCTCATGTATTAGGATTCCAAGTCTTGCATGATGATCTAGTCTCTGTTCGTGACAAACTGGGTGTGAAGGAAAATCCTCCTGCTGATCGTCTTCTACAGGCATTTACTGTGTCTACTCCAACCGACCTTACTATTTGTAAAAAACGACTAGAGTACATGGCAAGTCGTCTAGGTGACTTTTCAAGCTCTCAATTGTCTCATTTAAAGACTGTACCATTTATCCCAGTAAAAGAAAATGATGTGCTGACACTCAAGACACCCACCTCATGTTACTTTGAGTCTGAACACTCTGCCAATTTTTACAAGGATCTGTTTACATATGTTGACTTTGGCTCACATGCGAATTCCTTCTTGAGATCCTGTGGTGTTAAAGATGAACCTACTACGGTGGAGCTGGCTGCAATTATAGTGAAGGATCCTCAACTTTTTTATAACAAGAGTAGTGGCGGAGAGAGATATCTTAGCGTATTAAGGCAAATTGCCGGTCAAATCTATGTAATCAAGTCAAATCAAAAGCTGTTCCAGGACATGAAGACAAAGCCCTTTTTAGTGGGTATCAAACGAACGATACTATCTCCCAAGATCACAGACGATACAGCCAATGAGGAACCCAATGAAGACTTTGTGCAGCATCGGTTAGCCAAGGCATCTGATATCTTTATTAGTGATGACACGATGGGACAACAAATATTTAATCCGTTGTCTGCTCCCATGGAGCCCCAGCTGGAAGAATTTTATTCGATGCTAGGAAGTAAAACACTATCGTCCCAAATACATCAAGCGTATTCTTATGCCAGTAGTATGGGTGTTACACCACGCACTAAAGAAATCACTAAACTCATTTTCGAACGTACGCCTATTATTGTATACCAAATGGTGCATGATGATCCAGGTCGTCGTAAAGAGCTTCGTCGTGATGACAAGTACGTGGAGAAGCATTTGAAGGTGATCCAAGTACATGATCTCAAGATGACCCGTACGTTTAAATATACCAAAGAAACGGATATTCAGCCTACCACATCTTGTGCTGATGCACCTAAATTTACCATCTACATCTCAAGCGCCAAAGAAATGGATTATTATGACATTGCCAGCTCCTTGTGTAGTCTGATGTTTACACGTACACGAACTACAGACGCCATGGTCTTTGAAAGACATTTGACAGCAAGCTTACTTAATTTGAAACGAAAGGGTATTCCTGTGGATCGTATCCTGAATAGCCGTAAACATGTCGAAGTGACACCCACCCCTCCTCCTTCTACAAATCCTATTGCGGGTACATCCTCCACTCCAGCGCCTGTTCCTCAGGTACCCACTATATCTGCAAAAGATGTGGACAAGTATACACAACAGGTACAGGATGTATTCAGGGATTGTCAAGAAGGATATATTCGACAACTGATCACACAGCAAACGCAAAACCATGCACAGAACGTGATTAACAAGTTGTTGCATGAAGATTATCCTAAAAATAAGACGAATGAGAAGCAAGTGATGGGTTCTGTCACTTCGGAAGAAGAACAAGCAAAATTGTTAGAACAGCAAAGACAGGAACAAGCACAAAAGGACAAGGAACGATCCTCTGGTTTTATGAATCGATTCTGGTCTACGATCAAAACCACTCCACCACCTACCCCACCACCTGTTGAGTTACCTAAACCTGTAGTGGAGAAACCCAAGTTACCCAAATCTGATACGACAATTACGCCTAATTTTACCTCGAATATCCAACAAAATTTAAAACGCGGTATTCATTCATGCAAACCGTATGCTGGCAAAGATGTATACGCACCACCACGTATCAACGAAGTGAAGGAAGCTAGCACGTATTGTGACGCTACGCCCGGACAGGATTTGACGTATGCGGGTAATGTACTTGGTATGGAATTCTACGTGCATCGTAGTATATCAGCGGAAGATGTTCTTGATCAATATGGGCAAGCGATGGCACGGTTTACGAGTATATTGATGGAACTTGCTAAAGTGTTTGAGTTACAGCTCAAGACAATCCAGATCTTTTATGATGGCGAGGGCCCTGCGATTGCGTTTAATACGAGCGGTAGTTTATTTATGAACTTACGATATTATTTAGCATTGCATGAACCCAATGATAAAGCGGAGGAAGCGAGTAAACGCAAAGAAGGATTGATTTATTGGTTTATGACGCTGTGTCATGAATTGGCGCATAACTTTGTCCATGCTCATAATTCAGAACATGAATTCTATATGTCGAGTTTTGCAGAGAATTATCTTGAAGCTTTCATGACACTTATCTATGCCCAACCTTCTCAAGCACAACACATGAAGTAAATTGATAATATTAAATAATAATAATAAAAAAAAAGATTAGGTCTTTATTGTTTGTGTGTGTATGTATAGATTTGTTTAATCTTCTTCTTCTGCCTTTGCTGCTTGTTGTTCCTTCATACGACGCTTGAAACTATAGAAGAAAAAAAGTTTTAGTATGTCGTTTTATTAATCGAATTCTAAAAAAAATAGACTTACTCATCATATTGACACTTTTCGTATGCGTGGCGTTCGGTCTCACACTTCCAGGGAAGGTAAAATGTCTCACCTCTGCATTTGTTGAGAGGAATTAAAAGTTGAGCACAGTAATCACGGTACTCAAAAGGAATCCGAGACTTTTTCATGTCTTGTTGAGTTGCCTTTCCTTCTATAATGGTCATGAGAGGTAAAAAATGTCAGGAGCGGTTCAGTAATCTTTTTGTAGAAATGATTACCTGACATGGTTATTAATGTAATATCTTTTTAGGAAAAAAAAAAAACTGAGAGCTTTCCACCCAAAAAAAAACACTTTAACAATACCCCTCGTTCAGAATCGGCTTTTCAATCATAAAAATTGAATTTCACACGTCACCTGCAAGTAGTGTATGTAGCTTATTTCAAAGGGGAAAGAAGAGCAAAAAATGAAAATATGAAAGTGATAAAATGATGATTAATATTATAAATAAATAAAAAGGGGGTTATAAAGAGAAGCTTGCTCTCTGGTTTGTATATTGAGGTTTTGATTTATAGATATTATCCAGCAATTCATTTAAATCGTGTTTATCTGGCCCCTTTTGAAACAAACCGCCTTTCAAGGCGGACATGCTAAATCTCTGGCGTTGATATGCGGGGCGGTTCAGGGACTTGACCAGCAAGTCGGTGGTATGTGTCAAGTCCTTGATCAAGATTTCTTCTCGGGAAATAAAGTCTTGATTCTTGTAGCGTTTCTCGTCTAATCGATCGAGTAGACTATCCAGTGAAGCCATATCCAATCTCTTTTGCTGATCCACCGAAAGTGTTACTCGTTGATTGTCCAATGACCTCGAAGCGGATTTTTGCACTTGATGCATCAAATCTTGTAATAACTCGTGTCTTGATTTCAAAGGCAGAAAAGCGCGCTGGTTCTCCATACGTCGGGTAGATAATCGTTCTACGGTTTTACCCAAAGTAGCAGCGGCTAATGCATCCACCTGTCGTGTGGTCAATCCCACGCGCTGATTGTTTAATTGCGGTGCAACCACTGACAATCGATCGATAGCGTTCAAAAGAGAATCCAAGTCATGCCCCTTTTCTAAAAGAGAATCATAGGCGGGTGGCGGTAATTCGATGGGATATGCAGGTGGTGGCGCTGCTTGTAGTGGCGTTGGTAATTGAAGGACCAGCCCATTCACAATATTCATCAAATGATCCATTTCATCCCACAAGATCATCATTTCTTGGCTGGCGTCGCTTTCCTCGATCGTAATATTGCCTTGTGCTCTTTCTGACTGGAAATGGGTGACTTGTTCGTGTAACTCTTGCTGTAATAGGCTGATGTCCATAACAGGCAATTCTCCGTTATTGTTCTTTGTGTCGACCTGATGCAAGTAACTCGAATTGAGCTCCAAAAGCCGATAAACATCATTTAATAAAGCGGCTAAAAAGCAAGCTAATGTGTAGCCATGGTTATCGGAAGGATGATTATCAAGTATGCGGTGTACGTCGGAGATGGTGGTTGCTAAGGGAGGTGGTGATGATTGACTGCGCTTCATGGTAGTTTCTTGCAGTAGATTGGTTGTCGTGGTGATGGAATCCAATAAACTGATCGAGCGTCTACGTTGATGTTGTTTAAGAGGAATGTCTTGCACCAATTTAAGCAGTAATAAATCAAGCACTTGAAGACAGATATGTTTCACCGACTCGAGAGAGACAATCACTTGAGTTGAAAGACAATTGTATTCCATGGGCTCTCTGGAAAGACATGCCAATACTGGGTCATCCGTCAAGTCATCATCTTCTGTTCTGGTCTGCTGCTAAGGACAAAATAAGGAATGAGGAAAAAGGTAGCTATTTATATTAAAACTTACAATGGCAGGTTCCTTTTCTCTTTCTAATGTCGCCATTCTTTTTTTATTGTGAGTAAAAAAGAAAAAAGAAAAAAAAAAAGAATAACCGGGAAACGACTCGACTTTAAATAGAAAAATAAAGGGGAAGAATATTTAGCTCCCTATTACAACTCCTTATGCGAACATACTATTCTCTCGCTGCCTCATAGCAACACTTGTTTGAATAACCGATTATTTCTTTAAAAATCGTAACGGCAATAAAACAGATATAATCACCTACATTTCGGATAGAGTCTGGATGGATAGCCTTTTTCAGAAAATGCTATTGTTTATCCATTGTCTCATCACTGAGATGCAAGGTAAGAAAAAAAAAGCGCGTATAAGGATAGATAAACTGCATATAACTCTAAGCTGCGTATGACCTATAATTGAACAAACAGGTTTTTACTTGGATGTACATTAATCAGAATAAAAAAAGTGATTTGTTTACAAGTGATACATAACAAAAAAAAATTAATCGTAACTATTTGGCACCGGATCGAAAAAGGAGATATTTGAAAAAAAATGGCATGATCTTGTAATACACGATTTTACTCTTAAATTGGTACGATTGGAATTCAATTTGAGACACTTCTTTTTTTTTCGTGCCAGAAACAAAAATGGCGTGTATGGATAACATTTACCTTGGGCCTAATCTTTGTCAATGCATCTATCCCAGAACGTCTTGGCCCGTTTAACCTAGGCTTGACAATTCCGAACAATAACTAATTAGCAAGTTGCAAGATGAAGAGATTTTAGACTAAAGTGGGTTCCTCTTGCTATGGCTCTTTATTTTTCATAGATTCAAAAAAGGAGAGTAAGGAGGTAAGAGCAAAGGTTATTGATACCGTCAACAACAAATACAGAGCGATCAAATCTGCAATTATCTATCACAATAAAGAATTATTTTTGCTGCGCCTACCATTACCATAAACTTGTACCCTTTATAAAGGCTATTTCTTTTCTAGGTCTTTTTTTTTTTTTTTTTTTTTCATAGCGACATCCTTGTCAAAAGATCAACTTTTGAAAAATTGACCGTTCTAAAATATGCTATCCATCCAACAATACTGACATTAGCACTTTTTTGTTTGTGAACAGTGAAATTTGCAAATTCTCCTACTGTAGACCAAGCTCGGCCTCTTGTCATGCGGGTATGGAAGGTGGCTTCATCTGCAAATATTAAAAACCTTTAAAAGCCCATTTACTCATTACCTTATGAGAAACGCGGATTATCCTTCCTTCATTCTATATCAATGATATTTAAAAAAAAAAAAAAAAAAAAAAAAAAAAAAAAAATTGCACTGAGTTGTTATATGTTTCTACGGAGAAGGGATAGAAATGCCACCCAAGTTTGGTACTTTCCTGTTAACTAATATCCAACTCAGATATCTGAACAAAGCTGCTCATACTTGTCCACTACCATTGTGAAGCGGCAAGATTTAACAATCACATCATAGGCTGAATCACACCACAGGTAGAGCAGTTATTTTTTGTAGCCAAGGAAGCTAGCAAGCTCCCAAGTATACGCAGAAGGCGGTTTAATATCTCACCTTGGACAGGATTCTTCAGTATACAATCATCCTTTTCTTTTTCTTTTTTTTAGGTCAAGAATATTTGACATATGAGTGAAAATGAGATCAACTTTAACAGTAGTCAAGCCATAATTTTATTTTGTGAGGTTAAACTCAGAAATTATATAATTAATTCAAATGCTTATCATTCTACTAAAAGAGTTTGTAACAATGTTTTTCTTCGTGACTAATTATTGTGTCAGTAGCTTAACATATAGGTACAATATCGATTTTTATCTTACTTCGGACTTTTACAAAGTCTTGAATGCTTTTGTAGTTAACGTCTTACTTTTTGAATTGCAAATAACCGTCATTTTTTGTCATCCGCTGCTTGTATACAGGTTTGATGGGTCACTATTAGCAACAAATGACCTTATTTGACTGAAGTAGTAGGGAAGAGAGATGGAAGCAACCTCTAATATAGCATATAACCCTTCTGTAATCAATGAGGTAACATAGAAAATGTAAGTTGAAAAACCTGCTCAATACGTGCTGATCAACTATTTACTTCTGCTTTAAGACGTCCACTAAACAACGTTCATAAGTTGAGGGTGTGGAAAAACGGGCTGTTTGACGCATAAAAATAAAAAATAAAGACCCGGTAGAAATAAGATTAATGTTGCTTATAGGTGCTTTATTCTTACTGAAAGTGGATTTCTCTTTCATCTGTAAAAGAAAGGGAGGGGTATTTGTAGTTATTTAAGGTTCACTCAAAAAACATAGTTATTTAAAGACAGGATATCCAGGGTACGCGTAATTTCAATGTCGGATTATGATACCTTAACCGACACCAAGAGGTCAATATAATTTATCGTCGTGAACTAGATGCAAATGTATCCCATCCAACATATGGTAAACCTGTATGATGTATGTCTTGTAGCTTATTTTCAGCATCTTGTTTAAACTTTACCCACTAACATTTCTGCTTAAGATTAAGATCGAACGATCCTAGGGGACAAAAGAATAATGGTATAATTGTTAAAGGAGGTACAAATTGTTCAAGTTACATTTATTGGTGACTATTACATAATTTTTGTTAGTATATTCTTGTTTCTGGATCTTATGGACAATTAAAACACAGATCGTGCGACTACTTGCAATTTGGTTGTGCCCTGAGGAAAACATCGGGCTGTCCCTAAGAAAAACCATTTATCGATAGGCTGATAAACAAGTTCTGGTTTATGTCATAATGACTTAATTGTTTATTTAATCAAAAACAAAAAAAGTGCGTACAAGCAAAAACCTGTTTGTTCAATTCTAGATCACACGCCCAGCTTAGAATTATATGCAGCTTGTCTAAATCTTTATTCGCTGGCTTCTTTATTTACTTTTTTTTTCATTTTAAATGATGAGACTATGGATAACAATAGCACTTTTTGCCTTCTTTATGAAAAAGGCCATCCACCAAGACTCTATTCGTAATACAGGTATCTATTATAATAATTGTCAAAGGAATAAAAAAAACTCAACTGTATACAAGCGTTGTTACAAGACAGCGAGAAAATTGTGATTGATCATGGCTTAGGTACAATCCTCAGAAAAAAAAGGACTTTGTAGCACCATTATGTATATTTATTTATTCCTTTTTTTTCTGAATAAAGAATTATACAAGCAGCTTCAGCAACGAGAATCGGATTGTTTTAAAAGGGTTACTTTAAAGTTAATTTATGGTTGTAGTTCGTTAAACTTGGACAGTACCGAAAATATGGAATGTAAAATAGGAAAAAAAGAAGAAGCCCAAATGGGCCGATATTGCTTACTAATAATAACCTAATGATAGATGCATTAACTTTAACCTTGTGTGAGTTACAAAGCGCTGATATTAAGGTGCCCAAGGAGTGTCAATTCATCTCGCAGGACCCTCGTTATAATAGCAGAGACGTCAAGCAGTGTGTAAAGTATGTTTAAAGTTAAATAGATTCAATATCAATGCTGATTTTCTGTTTGTTTAGAAAATTATCAAAATCAGCTCAAACATGGACTTCTTACAGCGGTAAGGCCAAATATATACCAGAAAGAAACCATGCACTAATACTTTTATCTTTCTTTATTCAATTATAGGCTACTTTCGAGATGTAGGTGAGTACAGTATTTTGAAACACTTTAAGAGGAGATACACTGGGCTCAACTTTTATAGTTTTAATCTGCTTTGCAATCCGATATCCTATGGAAAAAGGTATAAATAAATAAAAAACCGGTTTTTTTTTTTTAAATATTAATTCTGATATATATCTAGAAATCCTTCAAAAACTGCATGTAAACATCACTTTGAATCAACTCCGGAATTTTAACATCTTGCAACAACAGCAAGAATACTTGATAAACTGGCGAAACGAAGAGTTCAAGACCTTGAGAAAATTAAAGGAGTCGCAGGTGGAGCTTTTAAGCCAAATGGGTGCTATTCAAGGCTTGCATACGAAAAGCGAAAGTCAAATACAAAATATCTATACGTCATTGGTATCGCTCCAAGATCAAACGCAGGTAGTGATCAACAAGTATAATGGACTAGTACAACATCATGTTGATCAAATGCAAGACCAGCTTAGTCAACTGGTTAGAAGGCAAGAATACGAGCTGGGAAAGGTGGTGGGTACTGTTATCCAAGGATTACAAGCCATTGATCGAAATATCGAGGACATGGTCAAAATTCAACAGGACGCATTGGAAACTTGGTCTAATACCAGAGTAAAACTTTAATTTTTTTTTTCTGACATGAAAAAATTTCATTTATCATTAACTTGTTGTATACTAGAATGTACAAGAGGAATATCTTGACTTTTGGAGAGATTCCATGCATAGCATACATGATAACCTGAGTCATGTTTTGAATAAGTCGTTGGATAGCGTACATCATTTACACAGCGAGATCGAAACAATTCATGACCAAGTAAAATTTATTGCTGCACCTATACAATGGACCAGTCAAGTATTTTTTGTCCTCCTTTACGGTAAAATTACATTTAGACTTTTCTTTTTTGTTGTGTGGGACTAACAATTGTATAGGGTTGAAAAGGGTTGCGTTGAACACGTTTATCCAAATCGCCTTTTTTTATCACCTGACTTGTTTATTTCAACACTATGAGCAACCAAAACAAATCATATTGTTGGTTGCGTGTTCCATTGGTAATGTATCTACTCGAGATATGGCTGTGAGATGTGTATTGATGTATCCACTCCATTTTTTTTAGCGCATCAATATCTAACAAGCTACCTATTTTCGTGGGTGGATTCTGAATTTGATGTTCCTCTCAAAATACTTTTGATTTTTATAGAGGTAATAAAAAGGAGCCAAAAAAAGATGCTTACCCAACACTAATAAAAAGCATTTTAGTGGACGGCCAAGGAAATGTGGATAACAAGAAAATCAACCTTCATCACCTTTCTTCCTGAGCATGCGGACAATGAAGACATGCTACCAAAAATTCATATCCCCAGGTTTATTAACATGACACTCCCTGAGAACTTTACCGAAAATATTGCAAAAAGTCCTTCAGGACACAAGAAGCTTCATTTTCATCGATATTACAGCCATGCTTGATGGGGAGGAATTTGAAGGAGCGACTTGCGGGGGCGATTCCCTTTTTTTTTTTTTTTTTTCAGACTAAAAAATAAAAAGTGTGCGTGTATTTTTTTGTTTATTATTTCTCTTTCAATTTAAAGCACTAATGTCAGCGGTTGCAACGCCTTCATCAACCCCTCTTGATTCACCCAAAGTTGTAACAAAAGTTGTAGATGGAAAGACGTCTACTGAAAAACCCAAGAAACGAACCAAAAAGAGGTCGAAACGTCATGCACGTAAACCCACCTTAAAAACCAAAGTCATCGTAAGAAGACTTCCGCCCAACTTGCCCGAGGAGATTTTTTTCAATTCGGTCAAGCCATGGGTTAATCAAGACAATGTCGACTATTCACTCTATGTACCTGGCAAACTTAGCAAAAGGTATATACCTCACGTTGTCCAACAAACTAAAGAAAGAAAAAAACTTTTTATTGACCACCCTTTTTGTGTTCTAAACGCAACAGTAAAGCAAAGGAAAGTGTATTCTCGCGTGCGTATTTTCACTTTAAGACGATGGAAGCAGTCATTGCTTTTCATCAAGGATTTGACGGTCATGGTTTCATGGACAGTCGTGGTAAGTCAAGGGATAAGAGCTTCTTCTTGTTAACTTGAACTCAAACCATTGATATAGGCAACGAAAACAGAGCTGTTGTCGAATTCGCACCTTATCAGAAAATTCCCAGAGAGCATAAGACCGTCGATGTTCGTCAAGGCACCATTGATGAGGATCAGGATTATTTGGACTTTTTAGAGTCCCTCAAGGCAGAAGAAAAGAGTAAACACGACCTTGAAAACGAAACGGGTGATGGGCTTACACAAATAGAGCGATTAGAGAACAGAATCGCCATAATAACAGGTAAATTAACAGCATGCAACTTGTGATTGTAATATGGTTGGTAACCCCCCCTTTTTTTTTGTGTATATAGCCAAGACTTTGGCTGCTGAACAGGCAAATAAACCAAAGACAACGCCACTTCTTGAACATCTTCGTGCTCAAAAGGCAGCTCAGGCTGCGGCTAGAGTAAAATCGTCTGGCAAGAAGACCCGAAAGCAGCGATCAGAAAAGTCGGGCAGTACAAAAAAGACAGAAGGAAAGAATGCTCAGTCACCTAGTGTAAGTGGAGGTGTTGCTGGTACTGCTGCTGCTGCTGCTGCAAGTGGAGGAGGAGGAGGAGGAGAGGTTGTAAAGAAAAAGAGAGAACGTAACCGAAAGAAGAAGGATGGGGATAAGAAGGAAGGCGAAGGCACAAATTCACCCAAACCTCCTCGTCCACCCAGAGAGCCTAGAGAAGCCAAGGAACCAAAGGAGCCCAGGGAACGACCTCCTAGAGATCCAAAGACAAAGGCTCCCAAGCCAAAAAGACCCGCCAGAAAGAACGATGAGAATAAACCACCCGTTAAAATTCTGGGACGTCAAACACCAGCAGCAGGTCCATCAACTTCAGGATAATCCAATTTAATACGAAGAAAAAAGGGTGACCATTACACACATCACATAACCTTTCTGCCTCTCTCTTAACCCAGTCAGTTCTAGAGTCAATATCAACAATAGACTCTATTTTTTTTTTTTACAACGCCATCCAATGTTTGAATGAAATAAGCTATTTTTTTTTCCTCACACACAATTTCTATTATCAAGGATCAAAATATGCATTAAATTCAATTAAAAAACACACACAAATGTGAACGTGTCAACGTCACATTTAATGAAAAATCTAAAGCTTTTTTTTTAAGTTTTTTTTTTTTCTCTTCTCTAATTTTACATAATGAGTAACCAACAACCCGATCATAAATTCGACACACTCATCCCTGCTATTGGAAAAATTACCACAGAGTTTCAAACTCTCAGTAGACGCATGGCCAAACTCGAACAAATGAACAATAGTATGCTTGCCTTTAATGAATCCTTTGGTTCCTTCTTGTACGGCTTAACTGTTGCAGATCAAGTAACCCAGTGGACCACGGTAGAAAAACATTTGATATACGCATGCACTTTTGTGTCCTTTACTAATTTTTGTTTTTTTTAAAGAGGCCTAGTGAAAGAGAACTGGCCTTTTTAAAACGTACCGCCAAGGCACCTTTTCCTCCCACTCCTGCTCCTTCAGCTCATACACCAGAACCTACAGAAAACACGCCTAAGCCAAAAGAAAAAGTACTCATTAGAAAACGAAAAGCTTCCCTCTCAACCCCTACCACCAATACACCAGCCAAAGTACAAAAGCGTCTTGTGTCGAATGTAATTAAGCTGGGGGAAATTGTGTGCAGTCAAAAAGATACTTATTTTTTTTTTTATAGGTGGATATTATGAAAATCATCAAAGGCCTTCCATTAATGTATAGAGAACAAACAGTAAGAACCCAAAGTGTATGTTTGAAAGGAGAAAGGGTAATCTTATGGTTTTTATGTAGAATCATATGAACAATATGAAGAAATTATTAAGGGTACTTGCACAACACCCAGAAGGATTGTAAGACATGAAGTTTTTATTTTAAAACCGACACTACTTTGTTAACTAGTGTAAATAGGACAAAGGTAGAATTAGACAGCAAAGTGGATATTCCTGCGCATGTTATTACACCCTGTATCAATACATTAATTCAAACTAAAGATGTTGTAAAGAAGGCCAAAGCGGTAAAGTGTTGCCCATTTGCATTGTTTCACAAATAATCTAATAATTTCTCCTCGCAAATATATAGAACGCTTACAGTCAGTTTTTCCTCGAACGAAAGCCATAGAAAATAGAAATCCCCTAGATAAAATTTCGTTGCTTGACGTAGAATTTTTTTATATACAAAGCCCTCGTCGCGAAAGGTTGCTGATAGATGATACCGAATAAAATAAAAAATTCACGCTTCCATTCCCTTGGAATTTGCAAGAAATCCAAATATAACATATAAGCCATGGTCTGTATATTCTTCTTTTTTCGTCTAAAGTATGTAGTGATTTTCTTCTTACAAGCTCTTAATTAGTACAGATTGAATAAAGTCATAGCCTGAATGATGTATGCTTGCAGGCACACGATTTGGGTTAGAGCCTCAAAGCATTTTTAATGTCAACCCCCCTTTAGTGAATTCTGAGATTTAAACTACACATAAAGATAGCCTTTTTTTTTTTTTTGACACTATTACACCTCTCTTATACTTTAAACCATGTCTCAACCATCTTATAACCATTTACCTCAAGAACTTAAAAACCACTATATTATTCAAAGACACGGTTTCTCTTTGGCTAACAATGCAAAGCTAATCTGCTCTAATCCCGATATTGCCATTCCTCCCACTGGCGGTCCTTTAGGCACCGGTTATGGACTCCATGAAAAGGGCAAAGTTCAAGTCAAAGAGGTAAACAACTAGGGATAAAAAAATGTACAAAAATCCGCTGTAACTTTAACCGGGGTTTCCTTAATTTTTTAAAACGAGCAGTCTGCCACTTGTCTTTCTGAGCATTTGTTTCCTGCTGGTAGTCAAAACGATCAAGAGGTGGTCATGTTCTGCTCTCCCTTTAAGCGAACTGTAGAGACAGCCGAAATTATTTATGGCGTACTCAAGGAGACCCATGGGCATGTGAGTGCACCTGTGAAAGAAATGGAGCTGAGAGAACGATTCTACGGTGACTTTGATATGACATCGGATGATAACTACCATGTGTGTTGGGACGATGATAAAGCAGCTCCTGACCATGGAGAGAACAGCCAGTACAAGATCGAATCCCCCAGCCACGTATGTGATCGTGCTAGCCAATTTATTGCCAAGATTGAAAATGAGATGCAAGGTAAAATCGTGATTTTGGTGGCCCATGGAGATATCTGTCAAATCATCTTGACCGCTTTTATGAGAATTGAGGCCTGGCGTCATAGAGAGATTAAGCATATTGATACTGCCAACTGGAGAGATACTTTAGAACTTTGAATAAACTAGATTTTTGAATTCTTTTATACGTGCGTCATGTTAGATGTGAGATGATGAATGGTAATACTACCCTTGTAGGCAAGTTTTTTTTTTTTTTTCGTTTTCATTTTTTAATTAAATAATTTAGAGATTTCCCCAAGTGAATCCGTGGTATTTACTTTGGAACGCTAAAACCCAACGAACATCAATCTGATGATTGCAAGCAACCAAAAAACCAAAGCCATCAAAAGAAAGCGTATAGAGAGCAAAAACTAATACTGGACCATGATGGAGGTATAAGTTCTCTTGTATCTGAATGACTCAAGCTTTATCAACGAGTAAAAAACTATAAAAGTTTTAGTGATAAAGGATCTAAGGCAAATACTTGTTGAAGAGAAAAAGACCCTTTGCTAACTTTTTTCGACCTTTTATCCTCGACAGAAAAAAAAAAAAAATTTTTATCCCTTGCGCGACTGTTTGTTTTGATGTCTTGTTTTGGAACGGCGTTTTAAAAAATAGGATCTTTTTAGCTTAACAAATGGTAAAATGAAGGCTCATCTTACATGGATTGATCTGCATAATGATTTTATTTTATACGCTAGGTAAATTCATGTTAGAATAATTCATTGTAAAGGCTATTGAATATTTTATAACTGTTAAAAAAAAACCTGTACGAATTGGGTCAATTGTATCTCTTTAGCTTTCTCCTGAACGTTTCATTAAAGCAGAATGTTTATTTTAAAAAATAGACAAAGAGAACCATGGCAACAAAGAACTTTGTACCTAAACTTAGATTCAAATTCAATTGACCACCCTATATAAATACATAATTTTTTCTCAAAATGCTTCCTTCTCAAAGTCTGGATGAAAATCACACTCGTAACGTTTGTCTTTAAAAACCGAATTTATTTTGACGTGGAAGTCAATCCGATGGTAGACAAGCCAATCGTGATTAAGAAACGTGCAGAAACCATTCTACAAATTATTCCTGGTAACCAGGATCTCAGGTACAAAGGTGTCTTATTGGAAAAGGACCAAGTGCTTGGGTATTATGGCATGCAGGACGGTGACGAGATCTTGATGGAAACCAATGGAATGACAGGGACTTTTACCATCAACTTACACAATTCTGACGGCTTTATTTCTAACTTCTCTGTGGATTATTATAACACAGTCTTGCAAATCAAAAAACTCGTACAAACTTTTTATGGGACTTTCATCTCAAGACAATGTTTGATGTTTGAAGGAAAAGAACTGGAAGAATCCAAAAAATTAGAAGACTACTTTATTGGGCCTCGTAGTATACTTACATTGAAAATCATTTAACTCTACAGTGTTTTAATAAAGACCTCGTTACTCTTAATTAACCCCCCCCCCACTATATCGACGAGATAAATTGATGTTTCAAATGACATTGGACAAGATATACCTGTATTTAAATTAGACTACCTTCATGCAATCCCTTAACCTGTCTATCACAGACAAAAAGCCCTAATTAGACATAGCATTGCTGATAAACAAAATATGTCCTCTTTTATTTTTATTTTTGAAGGTTGTACATACAGCACCTGATGATCGGTAAGCTAGCAATGATCTGATAAAAAAAAAACTGAGCTTCAAAAAAAATAATATAAAAAGCTACTGGGGGTGAAAGAAAATGCGGGGCTTTTCCCTTCCCCTTTTTTACCGTCAATATATTTTAAAAAAAAAAAAGAAAAATGAAGTGGCTAGCCAACTGTTTAAATAGCTTGTATTCTTCATCCTGTACTAGCGAGCTAGCAACCAACAATATATTACCACCGATTGACATTAAAGAGCTATCGCCTGTTGTAGCAGTGGACTGTAAAGGGTGTATGAAACCATGCGCACAACATCCACTTGTGCCAAGTCACTTAAATATAGATCAATCCAAACCGTTGCATAACACGGTCCCACCTTACGCTATCCATATTATTCTGATGACAGGTAAAACAGACTGGCCGTCCCGTATTGAGGAAGAGGGATTGGCAAGAGCGTTCACTCAATGCATTCAAAAGCGTAAGAATCTAGACAAACGACCATTTGAAAACCGATACCACCCCGCTTATTTTGGTAACACCACGGATGAAAACGAAAACCAACGTGTGATCGTGACCAATTCATCTTTGCCTTCCATGTATTCCACTACCGGAATGGATATTATTCTTTTACCGGACAATATCATCATTGCCAATATCACCTTAAAAAGAGTCGATGCGCTTTTGGATTATATCTTTGGTAAACCTTGTTACCAAGCTTTTTCGATCTACCCTTGCCCCTTTTCAAGCTTGATCTTGGTTTGTGGTCATGGCACCAAAGATCGTCGATGTGGCACTGTGGGTCCAATGCTTCAAAAGGCTCTACAACAGGCTTCTTTACAAGCAACAAAGGAAGAAGGTACGACAAAAGTAGCCTTAGTCAGTCATTTGGGAGGTTGGTAACGAAAAAAAAAAAAAAAAAAAAAAACCCTCTTTTTATAAGCTAACTGTTTTTTTTTTTTTTGCCTCCCAAAAAAAAGGACATGCCTTTGCAGGTAATCTTGTTGTATATACCTATAACGGACACCGTGCTATTTGGTACGGTAGAGTAACACCATGCTATTGCAAAGATATCATTGAAAATACTTTGGACGATGATAAAGTTATTGAGGACCTTGTTCGAGGCATATTCGAAGTGAAATCTAAACCCAATTTAGCATGCCAAGCCAAACTAGAATGGTGAAAAAAAAAAAATGGCCAAATTGTCCATTCTATACCAACTTTTTTTTGTCTACACAGTTTTTCCTCCTATTCGTATTGATTAACAATTTTATCAACAACCCTCTTTGCAAAAAAAAAAAAAAAAAAAAAAGGGCCGCATGTACTGTACACAAAAATGAAATTTTGACATATATCAATATTTTGTAAAATTAAGCGCTATCCATGAGCCAATTGTATATAATAAAATGAACTGATCCACCAGACACGTCTGCTCAGTGTTTAAACCAAGCTATGAACGAACAAAGCAATCACGTAACAGCAACACTTTTTACTATGTCAACGATGCGGTATATATTCGTACGCTGTACAGTCGTTATTATATAAAAATATTCCGTAAGCACTTCGACACTGGGATTTAATACAAAGGGTACCGCAGTTCCTAATAAAGCTCTTTAACTTATGAGCTTGCAGTAGGATGAAAAATGAAGAACGCATCCAATTGATAAAACGCCTTTCTAAAGATACAAAGGGAAATATCTCGTATTGTTGATAATGGATCAACTCCTTACAATCACTTCGATTTATGGTACTATAGATCATTTTTATATAAATCAAGAGGAGGCGGCGGATAATACTCTGATAAAAATGCTCAATGAAAAGATATTAGGTGAGACACAATTTAGTTTTAGCTAGAGATTACCTATAGTTTTTGCAGGAATTGATACTCGTGTTTGCTGACGGTGATAGTTTAAAAACCCTCTTAAAAAGCGAATAATCCAAATTGAAGTTTAGTAAATGCATACCCACATCTACATTACCAGCATATTTAAGGAAATTGGTAAGTAAAAGTAGTAATCAATACCGTATATGTATTATAAAAATAATGCTTCTTACTCTGTACAACAGCTAATTTGTACGTTTCTGGCAAGCCCACTTATAAATTAAAAGTCCAGGAATATTGTACAAATATTGTCACAAAGCAAAACTGTTCGTTATGTAGTTCTCAAATTTCTTCAAAAAAAAAAAAAAAAAAAAATTAAGAAAATAGAGAAAAACCTCATACCAACTTACAATTGGATTATTGAGTCGCTGTATCTCATCCAGACATACTATGCGATAAGCATGTAACAGAAAAACCTGTCAGTGATAGAGGGGAAAGCTCCAGATGAAAAAGGATGGTTTATTTGGGCAATTTTCCCTTCAGCGATGATAAATTGTTCCATAAAATGATAAATTAATCTATCCAAGGAAGAAGGCAGGCTAGAATTTGGTTTCTGCTACAAACAGTGTTTTACATTGGTATAGTTGTGATTCGCAAAAAGTCAATATTACAGTTACTTTTATTATCTTACAGCATTCTATCATGAAGGTTTAATGATTGAACAGCTCCCCCAGTGTCCAGTGCGTGTTATCTGATTAATTAGTACATGATATAACCTTTTTTTTTGTCGTATCTGTATATGTTCATACTAACAAAAAATCTGTATTACAAAAAACAACAGGTGCTTTGGTATTACTGCTAGCTCAACACTGTTTGGTCACATCTTTAACAAGGTCATTCCCTCATGAAAATTTAAATTAGGAAAGGCGGCGCAGCTGTCTTTCAAAATTTTATCTAAAAATCGATTTTTATTGGTCTGTAATTTTGATGACGAGACAATGCGAGTGTTCATTTTTTCCTAGGTTGTATTGGTTTACTTTTTTATTTTCACTTCATCTGCAGTTGGCAAAACATCAACATCCCTCTCTGTTTACTTTCAACACAGTTGACATGAAGGTTGCTGACCCCCTCTACTAAGTTTCAATCCTGCTCTATTGACATCTTTAAAAGTGAGAACTTTAAAAGCTCTGGACTTTAGACCCATTGAAATTACGCTGCTTGTAGAAAGATTTAACCCTCTCTTCAACACCGTAGAGAGTTTTGTTGCATAAAAAGGTATCGGCATCTCTCTCTGTTTACTTTCAACACAGTTGACATGAAGGTTGCTGACCCCCTCTACTAAGTTTCAATCCTGCTCTATTGACATCTTTAAAAGTGAGAACTTTTAAAGCTCTGGACTTTAGACCCATTGAAATTACGCTGCTTGTAGAAAGATTCAACCTTATCTTCAACACCGTAGGGTACCTTTTTAAATTGCATCGGCTTGTGAAGAATATTGTAGGTAAGTATTTTTATAATTGCATCTACTAATTATTATTTTTTAAATAATGACCCAGACTTTTCCTTATTATAAAACCAATGAGGGTTATCATTTTATTGCTCAATTCCCTCATAGTCTTCACATCTAATTTGCTTTTACTTTCACCAATTACGGGACTCAACGTGCTTAGGAAAGAGACACACAACTATTTTGGGGATACGCTGTGCTATCATTATTGAAATTATTTCCAATAAAAAGTGTGATGTATCATCATCACGATGAAATTTTTGCATTTGGAATATCAGTAGATTATAAATCGTATTCCTACATCTCTAGCATACAAATGATAAATAAAGTTTTCGTTATACAGAATACTTCAAATTCTTAAAAAAATGAAGTATGTATATTCTTTTTGACTGTATGAATCAGCAATAACAATAGCATATCTCTTTATTAAGTTTTTATTATTATTATGAAATTATTTGAAACTAAAACTAGATAAATGGAAAAGGGGAATATTAGAATGGGATCGTGATCAGTTAATGTTACATGTTTAATTGAATATTTTATGTTTAAGTGAGTGTTTCATGTTTCAGTGCTGGGTTGCTATTGAATGTCAAATATATTATAGGCTGGATATATAGTGCGTATATATCAATTATCAACGTCCTTTTAAGTATTCAGTTGGTCAAGAAGTGCTTGGCGATATCGAAACAAATCAGGAATTCTTTCAACAAATTTCTTTAACTGATTGGGAGTGGTAGGACATAGTAACTCGAAATAAGTTCGTTTCACATAATATTCTCCAAAGTAGAACAGAGATTCAAAATGGATTTTCAAATCTACAAAAAAGGTTAATTAGTATACACTACGTGTAAATGGATATCAAGAATTTACCATGATATCGTATGTAGTATTGATGAGGTAAGTCTGATCCCTCAGCTTTCTTGATTTTTAATAACTTGATTAATTGGCGAATCATCTTTTCTTCGTCTCCTTGCGCTTTTTCAGTACCACTATTGTGATCGATTCCGCCAGAGAGTTCAACAAGCAGAGGTATCACTGACTTTTTTTTTACCAAGAATGCTACGCCATCCCATTTAACGTCGCCAGTCAAAGGTGTTTGTTTTTCAATCCTATGTCATTTATAAGATATATGGAAGGGATGGAAAAGTACTGAGTTGTCAATTATACTTGCCATTGCATGTCAATTATATCGTTACAGTCGATAAACATATTATGGAGAATTGGAATAGTTGTAAGAAAGGCAGTATTCCTTTCCATCTGTTGTTGCTGCATAGGATTTCTCGGGCTATCCATCAAATTTAGACTGTAATTATTGAAATTAAAAAAGGAAAATTAGCTTATCAGTACTTATTAAACTTGTCAAAATGATCAACTTACAAATGAGTACACATAACTTCTGTAAAATTGAGATCGGCGTGAATTGAAAGGTCAAAGGGCTCATCCATATTTAAGGTATTAGATCTGATTAGTTTTCTCATTAATCTTGAACTTGGTGCGCAATTAGCCAACTTATCCAGCAATAATTGACAAACGTGGGTGAGAGGTTTATTCGGAAGTTTTGTGGGGCTAGCTAAAATTTGAGCAGCTTCATTGTGGTGAGTCGAGTCCTTGTCTAAAAAAATAAACTTCTCGCCTAATCTGCATAAAAATAAGTTCATTAAGCATAAAAAGTAAAATCTCAACAAGCATACTCATCGAACGAGTGACATTCAAGATCTTCAGTAACTTTTTCATTGGTATCTCGTAAACTATGATCTGTTGAACTACTACTAGCTCCGTCATTACCAGAGTTGTCATTTGCAGCTCCACCACCACAAGCAGCAGCAGCAACCTATTCTGTGTAATTAGTACTCCATTATCATTCTATTTAACCGAAACTTGCTCTCTTTATGATTGTTTCAAACGCAGAACAAGCTTCTTCGTTACTTGATTCGGCTGCTATTCTTTGTCTTTTTGCTATTCTCTCTTGTGACTCATTTCTATCTCGATTGGACCAATATTCTTGATATTTCTTAAAAAATGCTGTGTTTTTTGCGTTTCTTTCCTGAAATTAAAAGAGACATCAGTTAAAAACAAACCTATTTCTCATTAAATAGGGTAGTTTTTTACATTAAATTGATTAATTTTTTGAGCGATCTCGAATTTATCTGCTCCCTTTGCATCTTCCAAAGCTTTTTTCATCGTGTTGCTATACCAACGATTTATACATCTCTGGTTTCCATCAAAAGTATTGGCAAAATCAAAATAATCGTATGCCGGAGAAAGCTGACCAGCCGTTGGTAACCAAGAAAAGTAAGAAAGTCTTGTTGCCGCTGGTGTTTTGAACATAATATTTTTTTTAAGGAAGAGAGCAGATAATAAATAGTTATGAATTTTAAACTACAAAGGTGTTTCAACACTGTCGTACAAGTAACTCTAATCATTATTTTTGGAGGTCATAATAATAGGTGTGGGAAATGTCTAGATCTCCTTATTTTTTTCCAACGTATTTTTTTAATACCACTTACAGGAATTCTGGCGAAGACCGGCCAGTAGTCCCAGCTATTCACAGTCTGTGAGTTCAAAAACTCAAGAACCCTGCCTAGGATGTCGCCCTCCTATAGCAAAGACTAGCCGTAGCCACAATATCGCAATAATCTTTTTCAATTTAACGAGTGAAGTGTCATTACTGAACAACTATCTACGCTATCGGGAAAAGAATAAAGTGTGCGAACCCGCTTTATTTGTAGGCTGATAAACAAGTGCTTGTGTCGTCAGAATGATCTAATTGTTTATATTTACGGGTCTCTTAGGGACATCCAGGGTGCGTGTAGTTGTAATGTTGTGATTTTACTTTAATAGACACCAAGAGGTCAATATAATTTAATTACTTGAAGTAGATACAAATTTATCACAGCCAACATAGTGTATAAACCAATATAGATGTGTTATAGCTTAATTTCAGCTTCTGTCGTTTGAACTTTACCTTAATATTTTTACGTAAGATTAAGATCAAACCAGCTTAAAGGCGAAGGAATGATGATAGAATTGTCAAACCAAGTACAAATCATTCAATATACATTTATTTGTAATTATCATATTGTTTTTGATAATATGTTCATGTTTCCAAGTCTAAAGGATAGCCAAATCACAGATCTTACGTTGTGACCACGTGCACTTTGGCTGTCCCTACGAAAAGCGACTTTTTATTTAGATAAGAATGTGGCATCATAGCAATTTTGTATCGAGTGTTGAGACGCAAACAGCTGTACAAACAATATAGCAGAAGAATCAATGTTGACATGCTTTTACATCATCGATGAGAAAGCTGATTTTGCTTCAGTATCTACCAAAGGAAAGACTAAAGGTTAATGACAACGTATAATGTCTAGAGCGAACATAAATCAAAATGTTAAGCATAAATATTGAGGGACGACAAAATTTTATATGATAATAACGAGGGTTTCTTTTCAACTAAGGGTTTGCCCAATTACGGATTGAGTAGCTTTGTTGGGGTTACCAGCTCATCACCAAACTAATTGATAGATAATAGTGTCAATGAAATGTGATTCAAATTTATATACACCTGTTGAATGGATACTCATGTGTCGTCTATAAGGACTAACTAAAAATATCGCTGGGAAAGAGTAGGCCTTTTTGATCATTTTTTTTTTTTTTTATCAACGTGTTGTAAATGAAAGCGTAAGTTACCGTTTTTATTCCAGCATAACAAACAAAAAATGATACATGATTAAGAATGTAAGAAGACACTTTAAATATCAAATAATAAACGATGGAGAAAAGAACTCGTTTTTATTCATAAACAGTCAAGTTACACTTTAAGATTACATCGGATTTCTGTGCGTTAAAAAAGACAGAAATACAGTATTTATAAGAATTTTCCTATCATGTGTAACATCAAGCCATAACATCATTGACCACAATAATGCTTGAACATCCACTTGCTGAGAAGTGAGATCAGATTGCGGTATCAAAAGCCTTTGTATGTATTGGCTTGGCCGCATTTTACCAAAAGGAAATGCAGTTTGTCCGTGCCAAGAATAAAGTCATGTAAAATTTTACTGTAACTTTAGGAAAGTACAGATAGAATAAAGCAATAATGAAATACAGTTGTATTGGGATTTTCGCCAACTACATTGTCAATTCATCATCAAATTTACTGGTTTTAATTGGCTACTTGTATCCATGGGCTGCTTTATTGCGTGCCTTTGTGACCTAATAATTCTATTCAGCTACAGCATGACCATTTTTTTCGCCTCACGATATTGCAATAAAGATCGCTCATCATTGTCGTCATATTGAACATTGCTTCTCTCTTTTTAAAGATTTCGGTAAAAAAACATTCTAATGTGAACCTCTGTAATGTTTAAAGGCAGTTAGTCTGATTTGTCCAGAAACTAACATTTTGTCTGGATTTGAAGTGTCAATAAAATGTAGACCGCGGATAGACAGATAAATAATCTTTTGATTGTCTGTCCTGTGTAATTACTAAACAAAGAATTACAGTTTTTTATTTTATTTGCCCTTACAAGTCCGCGCTATTAGCTTGTTCTTGTCCCTTTAATGTAAATTGTGTCAGAGCAACCATAGCATATAAAATTACATAATCGATACAGAAGTGTGTAACAACGAGTTCCAGGAAATTGAAATTCAGTGTAGTGTCTCTAGCTGGATGTAGGGCCACAATGGGGGTAGTGCTACATCGCTCTTTGTAAAAGGCTGAGATTTCTTTTTCTTTTTTCTTTCTCATTTTCTAAACATCTACCAAACTGTCGCAAAATAAGAAAGAACACTTCGGACCAGGCGGCGTATTTGCCATTCCAACCCTGAAACCTTCCAATTCAACAAAACATTGCTTCGAGTGCGGAACATCCTTTAGTTTATTCAAACAGAGACACCATTGCTTTAACTGCGGTAAGACCATTTTGCCACTGACATAACATTCTCGAAACCGAATATTCATTTTTAAAATAGGCAATGTTGTTTGCCACAATTGCTCAGAACATAAACGACCGCTTCTAAAATTTGGATATGAAAAGTAAAGAAAAGTAAATCATGTTGAGGAATTCCTGGTTTTTTGTATTACTAAACACATTATGTAGCCCAGTGAGGTGTTGTACCACCTGTGATAAACTAATCAGTATCCAAAATATGACTTCTAACGAGCTATCGAAACTTTCACCAAAAGCCCTCAAAGAATATATCAATGCTTACAATTTACCATCGAAAAATGCCATTGAAAAAAGTGATCTCGTACGCATCATCTTTAATACTCGGCCTATATCCAATGACAGTGAATTGTATTACAGGAAACATCGAAGTAAACAACCTCCCTTAACCTCATCAAATTCATCTTCTGTTCATTCTGGAGACGAAAGTACACCAAGTCCGTTTTCTTTTACGAATATCTTGCATGAAATGTTTACGCCAGCCCCTGTCTCCCCTCGCACTCAGCAGAGACAACAACAACAACAGCAGCAGCAGCAACAACAGCAACAGCAACAACAACAGCAACAGGAGCAACAAAGGCGGCAGCAACAAGATCGAGCTCAACAACAACAACAAGCTCAACGCCAGCAGGAGCAAATCAGACGCCAACAGCAACAAAGAGACGAACATCTTCGGAGAATGCGAGAACAGCAACAAAGGCAAGCATCGCCCACAACTCAAAGAACTACTACTACCACTTCAACTACTAATTCACCTAATAATTCATCACCACAACAGACGAGACCCTTATCACCTCTATCTAATGACAATTTACTATCGCTTCATGATCTTGTCAAAACAAAGATTGACCCGGCATCGCTCTCTGTGCGTACATTAAAATCTATTTTGAAAGCAAATTATGTCGAGCAATCTCATGTCATTGAGAAATCCGAGCTTGTAAAATTGGTTGTACGACTAGCTGATCAACACAGGGCGGAAATTGAATCTAGCAAACGAAATGATGAAGGGGATGGAGGAGGTAATGAGGATTTGTTATGTCGAATCTGTTTCGATAATCAGCAAAACTGTGTATTTTTGGACTGTGGACATATGGTAACTTGTATGGATTGCGCTAAGAAGGTAACACAGAGTTTAAACATGCGTCAAAGTAAATATAGTCTAATCGCGATTTGTATGTAGTTGATTGAGTCTCGAAATGAATGCCCAATATGCCGGGAACCCATTTTAAAGCTCGTGCATGTGTTCCGCTCTTAAACACAAATTAAGAGTTACACTGTGTTCTTCTTTCAAGACGATTGCGTTTTCTCGTTTGTTTATTTTGCTTTTGATTTTTTAGGGTAATAAGTATAGTAAGAATAAAGTAAAATGGCTCTAGATGCTCCTTTAGGGAACAACCCAACCTTTTTATTGGCTGATCTACTTTGCCTTTTTGTCACATATGAAATGGATCCAGCGATCGATCTTCCAACTGTTCTAGGCGGGCTTTTGAGGGGATTTAGAACTAAAAGATGAGCCTCTCGGTTTTATCATGTATTAGGATTTTCTAGTACAGTAGTTTTTGTTGTCGTTGTTGTCGTTGTTGTCGTTTCCTTTTTTTGCTTGATAAGAGGAAGCAGATGAAATTAAATGTTCAAAAGACAGTCCAGTAAAACGTCGTAATGCACAACTTTATTTCACTTTTCCCACGCATCTCCAACTTATTGGACCTATTTTTTCCACGCCTCGTTTATCCCCCCCCCTTTTTTTTTCATTCTCTTTTGTTTTTGTTTACATTCGAGATGAATACTGTATTTTTACGCCTGGCTAAAACCCATAACTCCTCTTTACTATTGAAAAAAGTATGTATGTTATATGCCCCGAGAATCCTATTATTATTGACAAAAGCATACAGTCTGTTCGGTCTTTTCATTGTTCGTCACAGAATTTTGGAGAAATCAAACCCTTCTTGCTGGCCGATATTGGAGAAGGCATAACCGAATGTGAAATTGTACAATGGTAAGTAACAATTATCTGATGAAGCAGGCTATAAAAAGTGTATTTATATCTCTTTTAAATCAGGTTCGTGAAGCCCGGAGAATCAGTTGCTGAATTTGACAAGATCTGTGAAGTTCAATCAGACAAGGCATCAGTTGAGATTTCTTCCAGGTATGCAGGAAATATCGTGAAAATCCATTACGATGCCAATGATGTTGCTAAGGTGGGGTCAGCATTAGTGGATATAGAGACAGAAGATGAAGAGGTTCCTATCACAGTCGGATCTTCGGCACATGTAAACACGGTTACCACTATTAAATTGCCAAATTATAGTTCCGGATGGAAGACTCCTGCAGTCCGTAGATTATTAACCGAGTATGGATTGAAAGTAGATAGTATATCTGGATCCGGAAAAAATGGGCGCGTATTAAAAGGTGATGTCTTGAGTATGATCAAGGCCAACTCTTTGACAAAGAAAGGTAAGCAGCTATCCTAACAAGCTTCTGTGCCACCTATTAATACTAAAACTTTATACAGCTAAAGAGCATGTCCCAAAGGTACATACTGCACCAAAGTCTGTTATAAATAGTATCATGAGCGAAGTCGGCGATACCAATACCGTTCCCTTAAATGCTATACAAAAAGCCATGTACAAAACAATGACAAAATCTCTTTCTATTCCTCAATTGGGTTACAAGGATGAAATTGAATTAACAGCTACATCAGAATACAGGGACGCCTTAAATTCATACATCACCAGTAAATCGGACAAATTTGCGTACAAGAAGATTTCATATTTACCTATTTTTATCAAGTGTTTATCTTTATCACTTTCATTCCATCCCATTTTAAATGCGCAAGTCAAAGAAGATGGTAATATGCCTCAGATACATTACCGTGCATCCCATAATATTGGAATTGCCATGGATACTCCCAATGGTCTTATTGTGCCCAATATTAAAAATGTTCAGGAAAAAACAATTTTTCAAGTGGCCGAAGAGATTCATCGATTGACACAATTGGCTAAAAAGGGAGCGATTCCTCTTTCAGATCTCAAAGGTGGAACCGTTACCCTTTCTAATATTGGCTCTATCGGCGGCACTTATGCAAACCCAATTATTGTCTCCAACGAATCGGCTATTGTTGCATTAGGATCTGCTAGAAGACTACCTCGTTTGAACGAATCAGATACCTTGGTGGCTAAACAAATTATGCCTGTAAGCTGGTCTGCTGATCACCGTGTTATTGATGGGGCCACCATGGCACAATTTGGCAACACCTGGAAGAGTTTTATTGAAAACCCTGCTCTTTTAGCAAGTAAACTTCATTAGAAACTAAACCATACCCATCAATAAAAAACTTTCTATGTTTAATGGAATAATAGAATTTTCAATAGAAGGAGTGCGACATCTTGTTTCTATATAAATGTTTTTAAATATACATATGATTGTTATGTGCATTCAGAAAAAAAAAATTCTAGACATACGGCTTCATTCTTTTATATTGCGGCGAACAAGTTTAGAACAGAGCACTCTTCTAAACAGAAGCTGAAAGTTATTATAAATTATGTCTATGAGTACACCCACCAAATTACACATCACACAATAAAAAGATCTATTTGGAGGGAGCATAAATTCTGCCTTAAACCGTCTTGGGCGATCGACTTTAAAACAAAAGCCGGACAAAGTTTAAGGGTTTGTGTTCTAGTGTAGCGGACAAGCTTTATTGTTAACTCAAAAGAAGAGAAAATATTTAAGAGTTGATTCTTATGGACATAGTACTCTGAATTTGAAGTACGCAAATCGTATCATTGATAGTCACAACGATTTTCAGCACATTTTACCTTCAAATCCCCTTTTCTATTTTTTTCCTTTGTTCTCCAGCACTTTATTCTTTTGTTACCGATACATTAATCACAACAATAAAAAAACGGCAACCGGCAATTAGGAAAAAGTACTATAAAAAGCGGATATACCAAACTATTTATATCAAGCGCGTCCATTATACACCATGTCCACACCTATAACGAACGCAACGCCTCCAATTATGACCAACGTAACAACCCCGGGATCACATTCCTCGCCAACACCAACTCACCATCAGTCGCCACAA
>JAEPRD010000199.1:0-5000 GCA_016758985.1 Mucor saturninus | reverse complement strand
ATTTCGTCCAATCAATCGCCCCTGTGACGTTGGAATACCAAATTCTACATTTCATGCAACATGACTTGTTCGACATGACGTGTTTCTGAAGAGGATATTAGAATTTTATTGCATAATTGATGATGGAAGATACTATTGATGTATATTTTTTGGGTGAGGGAGAATATACAAGGGGTAAAGGGAGAGTATAGAAATTATCAATGATAGAATGTTTGTAGCATAAAAGAGAATTAAATGAATAGTATGAGAGTAAGTGGTAATATTAAACAGGAGCAAAAAGACTTCTAACGTTGATCTGTAATTGTTCCTAATAATTTACTGGCTAATTTTGCATTTCTTGCCATGTTCGTCTTGATGGCTCCAAATGTGGGGTCACCCAGTGACGAAAATTTCAAATTTTCTAATCCCCATTTTTGTGTTCGTTTTATATTTGCTTGGTTTGCAGAGTGGAAAGCTTGCTCGGAACATGCTGTCACAAGAATGTTTTTGACAGCTTCAATCACATCCTGGTTTTGACTGTTGACTACCATCTGGTTCATTTTAGGAAGTAAAGATTCGTATCTAAAAAAAAACGATATAAGGGTTAGGAACTGAAAACTTACAATTATTCTACTGCATGACTTACACAAGAGCGAATACTTCAGGAACAGATGTGGCAGCGTCGGCTAAAAGATTGTACAGGAACAGACGCTCAGCCTCGTTTTCAGAGGCATTTAATAAAGTAACCAACAATGAAATAAGCAATAAGGCTGTACTATTATCCGGAATTTCAAGAATATCAAACAAACCAGCATTGGAAGCACCGAAATCAATACCGTCTAAATCCACATCATTGATACCAGCTAAGCGTAAAAGCTCCCTTAAAGTATCGTCTTTGGCAGCAAAAGGTAGCAGACCAGCGAGATAGCCCAAAGTTGGTGCCTCAATGATGCCTTGCTCTACCGATCGTTTACAATCAATTTCAAGGAACGAGGTGAGGCATTGGAATACGATATCCTTGTTATCACATTGTTTTAACCCCTTGAGTAAAATAACCGCAACACCAAACGAGAAATAATTTTCGAAATTGACGCCACATGCCTCATCCAGCTCGACTATTATATCTCCTAAATCGGCTCTAGCCTCCAACAAAACCTCTCCGATTGATCTATAAGCAAACACCTTTCTAGAATCTAAAGCCCGAAGAACCGATTGCAGAAATTTGACAGCTGCAGGGAACGTTGTAGGATGACCAATTTGCACCAGGGAAATGGCCAACCAAAACAAATGCAATAAGTATCTGGAGTCAGATGGTAAATTCTCAATAATGTTACTGAGACACATCATGATACTGACAATCAGACTGGAGTCTGTCTCATTGAAAATCGCCAAAGCACCCTTCAAAGCAACGAGAATCTGATAAATAAGGTCGTCGTCAACTTCATCTTGAGCAAGACATCCAAGGGTAACAAATGATCTGGGTTGAATGGCAGGATTGAAATAGAAAGCTGTACTTGTCACTAAGCCCATCCATCTAGCCCTCCACATATTCGCAATGTCAATTGTTGGTGCTCCAAAGTTTAAGGCATCTAATAAAAGTCGAATAATGTTTTGTAATGACGCAAGGTCAACAGAATCTGCAAAATCAGTAGTTGTTTCTTTTGTGATCGTAAAAGCATTGGCGTGTTGCTTTGTCAATCCAAACGAGACCCTGTTTTTACTGTCACATACATCATTCAAAATAAAGCGGAGCTTCTTGATATTTTCGTCAATTAAGGGAATACCCATTGTACACAAAGTGTGAATTGTATTCACGACTAATTCATGTACCGAAGTTCTAATAAGTGTGGGACCAGTAACAACCAAGACGGAGACAATGTGGAAAATTTCTGGTATGTAAGGCATTACAGGACCAGTATTGTTAAACGAGAGCATAAGAATAAAACGCAAGATGACAGCAATTTCATTCCAGGATTGGTGCTCTACTAAATGACGACAAGGCTGAACTGACGTCCTTTCAATCACTCTTCTCATTCGGCTAATAACTTTTCCACGAATAGCTACGCTGGACATTGTAACAAGTGTATCAGCAATGATTTCTGCCTGAATTGAGCCAACACCATTTTCAACAGAGTATTGAACGAAGCAATCTATAATTAAGTTGATAATATCATCGCTCTGTGCAAGCGTCTTCCATACTCTGGTTTGAATGTGTTTATACAGCTAAAACGAGCATAATCATTAGGTGACCAGTTTTTTTTCCCGTGATCTAAATATAAACTAACCTCCACTCGTTTCACAGTTAAATCGATCAACAACCTAATCACATCTCTTGTCTTTGCCATGTTCCTTTTGTGATCGTCGGGTGAATGCCGAAGAAAGACGGCCAAATTTTTCAACCATGGTACCATGTAATCCAAACATAATTGACGCATTGATTCATTCGACTTTTGAAAACCAACAAATGCTTCATTTAAGAATTCAAGTGTCAAATGAATTTCGGATTGAGCCAGGCTTTCACTGATACTGACAATAAAATCGGAGCTATTTGACGGGATACACAAATCTAAATTTGTTTCAATTAGTTGTGTGTTCGCCAACAAAATAACCTTTTCTTGAAATTGTATTTTTTGGGATTTTTTTTTTTTGGAAATTTACCTTTAGCATTAAGCAGCTGATTACCGATATCAAATCTAAATGACAAACTTAAGGAGTACAATAAATTATAAGCTGCTAAACGCAATTGAGGATTTTCGCTTCCAACATTCAACAATGCCATATTAAGTAATCGTCCCGGTACATCATTCGGCCGTATCGCCCGCTCATTTATTGTTGTGGGCTTGGAAGTTTCGTAGCGCTGTTTGTTATGGCGAAGGTGCTTTATAATACGAAAACATGTTAACAATAAATTATAGCTCAGTAGAGTAGTACAACTAAAAAAAAAAAAAGGGCCGAAATTAACTTACTGCGAGGATTAGGTCTCGTTTCGCTGAAGAGAGGACCATTGTAGATTTTCCTCTGTCATATTTAATTGATAATTCACCGCCATTTTCTGGTTTTGCAGAGGGAAGTGCAATCATATCCTCTAGGTCAGAAATATGATACACATCTCTCAAAATAGAGTTCAAGTTATACAAAATTTCTTGCTTTTTCATCTATATTTTTACACAAATCAATTAATGTCCTCTGAAAATATATCAGACCATTTTTTTTAGCCCCAACAGACGTACCGTAATAACTTGCATATGTTCCGGACCAATCTTAACTGTTACGGATAAGGAAGATTTCAAATGCGTAATTCTTGTTACTGGGTATATGGTAACACTAACTTCTTTTTCGAGATCGACTAGATAAATGATAGTTTAAATATAGACATCCTGATCATGTACAATAAATTCCCTTACTTGTATCTTTTGGAAGTCGAATTTCTGTCAAGGAAATGAATTCGGAAAGTTCCGCCAGGCTATTCGAGAAATTTGTTCTTTTCACAAGCTTGTTAATTATGACGCGAGGAAGCTTTCGGACATACCGTTGGAGATATGTGTTGGTATTATAGAGATGAAGTGATACCAAGTAGTCGTTCATTTCACTAAACACCAATTGAAAGAACTGAGTTATCCAATGAATCGGAATAGCACGAGTGGAGCTGAATTCTGTTACATCAAACAACAGTTCAAATGGATTATTAAGATGAGGTTCCATCACCTAAATATATGTGTAATCATTAGTTAATTGACATTTGTATAAAAATAAATATGTATCCTTAAAGATATATGTTTCACACATACACGCAGCATGTAATACACCAGCATCTCAAAGTCCTCTGTGTCAGCATCCAGATTACGACAAATCAAATAAAACACGGGTCTGCCACCTTTTGATGTTCCACCCAAATAGAAGAAGTCGCGTGTACTAATTTCTGATAAATCACGATGACCATTTCGACGCATGAACTCGCTATAGTAATGGTTATTATTTGTAAGGGCATAATTACGAGCATAAACTAGTTCTGAATCAGGTGCGTCAGAGGGTCTTCCAAGTTGTGCTAATAAAGTCGAAAGGCGATCTAACGTTTTTTTGCGTCCCAGCAAAGCTTGTGTATCATTAGGTATACCACGCATTATTTTTCTTCCTGTTAAGTCTCTTGACATTCGCTCCAGATTATCGGATAAATACTTGTGAAGCTTGACATAGCCTGCTTGCTCCATACGAACACCACCCTTTAACTCGTTTTTGTCATCGTCGGGTAACGTTGATATCGCTCTTAAGAAATTGGTCACCTGGTAAATGTTACTTGTCAAGAAATCGTTTAGTACAATCATGTGTGTCTCCTTTGATCCGAAAAGCACATTGTTTGCTAAATTCTGCATTACACGAGTTGCTTGTAATAGAATTTTTCGGGCATTAGGACTTTTTGGTAAGGCTTGTTTTGCAAAACCTGCATGTTCTGGAGTCAAGATTGCTGGACCGAATAATCTTAAGAAAACAAACCCACCAACTGCTGAAGATTTGGCTTCGGGGAAACGCTCACTAACCGCTTTACTGATTAACGAGAGTTCTTCTCGGAATACCCTGTTGGATTCATAATAAACTTTAAATAATCATAAAACTGACAAAACCATATATTAAGTTTACCTTGGTGCATTGTCCACTGAGGAACAAATTGCATTCAAAAATATCTCGGTCGCATAAACCACATTCTTTTTGTTTGTCATAATTTCCTCCGCCGAATTTAGTTTGTGTGGATCGAGTTCCCAGGTTAATTGCTCTTCTGGCAAAGCGTTGATAGCTTCCATGACGGGCTGCAATGTAATACGAACGTAATCAAGACATGATAATTTTGCGAATACGGATAAAATACGGGTTGCTATTGTCGTGCCTCTGAATAAAGTTGTTTTCTAATCATTACATCATAGTTGTGTCTGTTTAGTACATGAAACAAATATTGGTTTTTCCTTTCTCCGTTAGTGGATGCACGGCCGCGTGTGGGTGGCCGTCACTGGCTGATAAAGGAGTCCGAT
>JAEPRD010000198.1:0-49644 GCA_016758985.1 Mucor saturninus | reverse complement strand
AATATGACGACTCTTCATTCCAGTAGAAAACTTTACCAAGCAGAACGTCTCCAATATGATTTTATTGCCAGCAACTACCGCAATCAGTATGGAGTCTCTATTAACAATCTCCCCATTTTCATGATGGACGAACATGTAGAAAGAACAAGAACAGTAATTAATGCTGATGGTAGACGTGAATCGCGTCGATACCACTTTTGGAGATTGGAACACTCATTCCTCAACGACAATGACGAAAACCAGGTCAGTAGTTATCGCGCCAACTACCGTATGGGTAAGCGTGCTTTTGAGCATTTGGTGAACGAGCTTTCGGAACACGAAGAATTTAATCTTGTTGCTCCCAATACTATTCCGATTTATATCCAAGTCGCAACGGCCTTATTTCGGTTGGCTAATTACCATATCGGATATCGTCAAGCGTATATGCTTTTGGGTGTTTCATCAGGTAGTTATAACAACTTCACCACAAGAACACTCAAAGCAATTAAGGATCAACTTGGTCATTTAATGACTTGGCCATCAGAACCTGCCAGAGCCAATGCGATCGCTGTCGGTTTTGGGAGTAACACTGGGGATAGATTGAATGGTGTTATTGGTGCTGTAGATGGTAAGAATTTTATCATTCACCAACCTTCTCCTCCAACCGTAGGTGCTATGTTCAGGGATAGAAAGAATAATTATTCCGTGAAGCTTACTGCCGTATGTGATTCCGTATTACGATTCACGTACATCAAAGTGGGCGACTCAGGTGTTGTAGTCAAATGATTTACGATGAAACAATATAAAAGCTAACACAACAATATTCACTTCAGGAAGAACTCATGATGCTGCTGCTTTCCGATCAAGTGATATCGCGAGTGAAATTCTTCGCCACCCTGACAATCACTTTCCTGACAACACGTTTATGATCGGTGACTCTGCGTATCCTTTGGGACCCAACTTAATTACGCCATTTCCTGAGAGTCAGTGCGTGTTAGACAGCCGCAAGCGTACATTTAATCGTGTACATTCATCAACAAGAATGGCGATCGAAAGAGCCTTTGGTGTGTTGGTGGCTCGTTGGAGATTTACCAGCAAGTACATTTATATGTTGGACCAATTAAAGATTAACGAGGTGATTACCGGATGTTGTATTTTACACAATATGTGTATCGACCTTGGTGATACCGGGTTTACCGACACTGTTCACGTTGAAGATCGTAGTGCAGCTGTTCCCGAAGATGAAGAGGCACCTGATGTAGGCGGTAGTAGCAGAAGGGTTACCATTTTTGAGGAATTGATGAGACGTAGAAGTAGACGTGGGACGGCTAGAGGGGGTAGAAGAGCAACTACAACTAGAAGAAGAAGAAGAAGAACTAGACTTAGAAATAGAAATAGATAAGTATAGAAAACTTTTTGTTTAATTCAATTTTATTTAAATGATATTATCTGTAGAAGGATTGGGAGAGGGGGGATTGTTGTTGCTGGTGGTAGTAGTAGGGGTGGGAGCACGAGTGGCATTGTTGTTTTGAGCAATTGAAGCAGCAAACAAATCTACCATTCTAGACATGGACAGAGTTGCCTCTCTTAACAACTCAGTGTTTTGACGTCTGTAGTCGTTGTTGTGATCAAGTTGTACTCGTCGGTATGCATCTTCTTCAGCCATACGAGCAATGTCCGCCTCTCGTTCAGCAGCCATACGTGCACGATCGGCATTCCTTTCTTCGATCATACGAGCTCGATCAGCTGCTCTCTCAGCCCGGCTTTGAGCTTCCATTTGCTCCATATGGTTTGCCATAAACCACATTGACACGCTTACATTACGTGGACGTCTTGCATTTACCTGAGGAGTGACATCCTCATCCTCATCCTCATCCTCATCATCAACCACTTCTGAACGACCACGTCTTCTGGTGGCATAATCACCACGGTTGTCCACAGTTTCTCTCGAATGAGAGCTGTATGTAACAGGCGGGTTTGTTGTTGGCATTTGTATTGTTGCCTGTTCCATCAGATCATGAAACTCCCAGTGTTGGAGAGGTGCACTACCAGTAGAATTAGCATCGTCTCGTCTGCTTCGATACTTAGCATGAAGAGCATGCCATTTAGTGGTCATGGCACAGATGTCTCTTCGGCCATTGACGGCTGCGTTGTCATTAAAAGCTTTTTCTGTCCTTTGGATTAAAGCTGCCTTATCTTCATTTGAACTAGTCACACCCGCTTCAACAAGATACGCAGGAAAAATTTCAATCAATACATGTGTGCTTGGTGAATCCCAGTTGAGAGTGGTGTTAGGCTCTGGTACTGAATCGGCAGCAGAAACTGGCTCAGCAGCAGCAGGAGGAGCTTGCTCGGTAGCAGGAACAGGACCAGCAGAAGGAACAAGAACAACAGAGGGAACAGGAACAACAGAGGGAACAGGAACAGAACCAGCAGAAGGAACATGTTGGAAAGATGATGCTGGTACAGAAGAAGGGGTAGGTACAGGCACGTCAGTGGGGATCTGTGCAGCAGACGGAGGGTTTGCTCTGGGTCGGCCTCTTACCACAGGAGGGTTTGGGCTTTGGCCATTGATGAAGTCAGCACTGGAATAATTTTGGAAACTCATATCTGTAGAATAAAATGGAGATGGTCAAAAAAAAGTAAAATAGATAAAAAAAAAAGGCTCTTATTGAAAAATAAAACAACATTCGTGATTTCAGTACTCAGATTTGGACATTTAATAATCTGATAGAAGGTTTTTGGGGCCTGCAGATTTTAATTCTTCGTTTGGACAATTCGAATTTTTTAGCACTGAAAATATTCAATGTTGTTATTAATCTTCCATATATATTATTAAAATTTTAAAAGATTCTATTTGGAAAAACTGTAACCTTTCACAAAAAAAAAAAAAAAAAAAAAAAAATTAATGTCCTTAATCGGGATTTTAAAAATAGTTTGATGTGCTTGCGAGGGCCCTTAGATTATCATAAAATAAATAAAATATTACACTTTTACGTCATATTTCCTTCTCAACAACGAATAGAAAATGACTATTCTTTCCCGAGATTTCTCGGGAATAGTTTTTCTTGCCCGCCAAATCTCGGGCACAAAAAATTGTTCCCGCAAAGTTTAGGGAATTTGGCCGGGGAGAAATTCCGGGGATTTTTTTTTAAAAATTAAGGAAATGATTTTTTTAATGTTTGGCACCCCCTTATGTTCACTGCCTTTCCTATGGAAAAGGTTGAATTCATAACACCAGATGTCGACTATCCAACGAGCAATACGACCTTTTGGGTCTTTCGTAGCTAAAATTGACTTGAGAGCGGCATGATCCGTATACATTTTCAGTACAGCTCCATGTACGTAGCAATGAAAATATTTCAAGAACCAAACTACGGCCTAACAATCCTTTTCTGTTCTAGTGTAGTTCTGTTGGGCAGCATTCAAGGTTGAACTCGCAAAAGCCATTGGCCGGCCCTGTTGAACTAAACCTGCTCCGACAGCGAAATTACTCCCATCACAATATAATTTGTATGGTAGATTAACTTGAGGGTATGCTAATTCCGGTAATTTGTTTAAGCGTGCTTCAATTGTTGGAATAGCTTATCGTGTCTTGCAGTCATGTCTAAGGAATATTCGTTTTCAATAACTGATATAGCGGTGCGGCCATATCTGCTAAATTGTCAATAAAATTATGGGAAAAAGTGTAAATACCTAGAAGCTGTTGTAATTCCTTCACATTGGTTGGTTTCGGCCAATTCTTGATAGGTAGGGTTTTAACAGGGTTACTTCTAACGCCAGTAGCAGATACAATAAAACCAAGAAATTTGAATTCAGGTATCAAAAACTTGCACTTCTTGAGATTGATTTTCAAATTCCAATGGGCTAAGATCTTTAACACCTCTTGTACCTGTCGGATGTTCTCATCCCGCGAGTTAGCAAAAACCAAAAGATCATCCAAATAAATAATTGTAAATTCGGTTCCGCTTTGAAGCAAAGTGCTTAAGAAACGAGCGAATGTTGAGGGACTGTTCGTTAACCCAAATGCCAAACAGTTGTATTCATATAAGCGAGTATTAGTTCTAAATGCTGTCTTGCAACGGTCTTTCTTAGCGATGGCCAATTGCCAATAAGCAGACTTCAGGTCAATGCTAGTGACACAAGTAGCTTTCCCCCCCAAACGGTCGAAAAGTTCCTCCATCCTTGGTAAAGCATACTTATCCTTTTTAGTGATAGCATTCAATGACCCGAAATTTGTGCAGAAACGAGTACTTCCACTACTGGATTTGCGCTCTATGTTGAATTGCTTCTCCTAATTACATTCATGTTCGGCATCTTCTTCACATCGGTCTCTATCGCTTCGTTCACCTTGGGTGAATATCGTCTACCTCTAGATACAATTGGAGGGTGATCTTCCGCGTCAATGCGGTGAGAAATTGGTTCATTTGTAATAGTTTGTATGTTACTTTCGTTATAAATATCAGGATATAGCAATAAGATATTTATAATCTCATTTGGTACACCTTCAAATTCTACACCTGTAACTTGCGTATTGATAGACCACTATGGCGGAAAATTTGTTAACAAAATCAACAAGTGCTACTGCCAAATAGTTGTTTGAGAAATAGCTGGCATCGATTTGTTTACCAACAAGTTTGTTGACAAGATCAACAAGTCTTGTTGATTATTTCAACAAACTTGTTGGATGTAACTTTGTTGGTTTTGCAAACAGATTTGTTGATTTTACAAACAAGTCTTGTTGAACTATTTAACAACTTTGTTGATTTTACATACAAGTCTTGTTGAACCTTTCAACAACTTTGTTGATCTTACAAACAATTCTTGTTGAACCTTTCAACAACTTTGTTTGATTTATAAACAATACTTGTTGGAAAGTCCAATAACTTTGTTGGTGTTTCAAACCAATGTTGTTGCGATTTTTCATATTTTCCTTCGTAAAACGATATAAAGCAACCAATGGTTTTTGCTTTCATTATCATTCAGTCATCATTTTATATAAAACACATGATAAGTTATTAAACAGATTTTATTATTGTATATACAATGGCTATTGAGAAGCAGAAATATCTTTAATGATTTTAAGGAAAAGAGTCTTTTTCAACATTCGTTCTTATAGACGGTATAGCCATAAATAGGGCACTAATACACATTTAATAAATTTTACAGTCTTTCGCACCCGACATCGAAAGAAACATAAAACCAAGAAAGAGTGCTTCATATGAATGTATTGATCTTCTAAAAAACAAAATTAGAAACACAAAGAAGCGATTTAGAGTAATCTCAACCTTACTTTGACCCTACATCATAAAGCAGGCGTACCGTTAGTCCTAAAAAATAATAAACAGATAATTGAGCGATTATTAAAAAGATATATAAGTTCAAAAGACATACCATAACATCTGCAAATAAAGAGTTTTCTAATTTAGAGAAATAATAGAGGTGGTCCACATTAGTTTTTTGATTTAGGAAGTATGTAAGAAAACTTACAGTTTTATCTAAAGTACGACTTCCTTTTTTTAAAAGAGATAAAGGAGTGTAGTAGCAGCCTACATAAAGAGTAAAAGCTACTCCTAGACTACCTGAATGAGAAGCGTTGTTAGTTATGTAGATAACAAAAACGCAAAACAGCACGCTTCAAATTGGAAGTTGAGTACTTTACATATAAGCAAAGAGGCGAGCGTTAGAAACACGTTGGAGTTATTAATAGAATGTCCTCTTGAAGCTAAAAAAAAAGCCAGCATCGTTAATAGATATGCGTATTACATTGGGAAATAAAGTTACCATATATTCTTAGTATTTTTTTTTAAGTGAGTTTAAGAAGAAAGAAAGGAAGAAAATGTTAAAAATAAATATTGGGCTTACGCCAGTTTTATTTGGTTTTGTGACCTAAAATCTGAATTATATCTAGTGTATCAGATAGACAACTTATCTCTGCTTTACAACGGTACTACCGCAGAATATATTCCGGCTCCCACGAGCTTTTTAACACAAGTAATGGTGTAGTCAATGGCGCCGTCGGACCTGGTTTGATGATATTGTGTATATCTCCTCTTTTTCAAAGATTATATCAACGAGCCCAGAAGAGGCAATAACTATGTTTTGTTTGCTGCATCCCATCTAAAGTAATATTGGTTGTTTATCGTCATTATTTAGTTGTACAGACAATTTTTTTTGAACCTTTATAGCCACTACAACAATTTAACGAGTCTACTTTATGTCGGTTCCAACACCTTCTTTTTTAAAACAACATTTGATGGCGTGAATGATTTTCTTGTCTTAATTGATGTGGCTGAATTACATGGCGTGGTAGAATACAACAGGCTCATGCCAAAGGTAGTCTTACGTCGCCCTGGTCAACATAAGAATGTTGATTGTCGCTTCAAAGATATCGTTTGTGACGTTGGCCTCGTCCGATACACCATGGCTAAAAATTATTACACAGTCATATAGCGTCACATTATTTGGGAATTGCTATACTTGAAAATGGGGGAATGCGAGTAACCTTTGAGAAATATAAAAATAGAAATAAAAATAAAAATAAACATGGACAAAATGACGTGAACGAATCTCGAACGTCTGGTTGAGAATAGAAAAATCGTGACACCAGAATCGATAAACAAATTTGCAATCAGCACTTGTTGAATAATTTACCAAAGTTGTTGGCCAGCAACAATTCTTTTTTATGAAAAAAAAATGGTCAACAACTTTGTTGACAAAATCAACAACAGTTATTGATTCTGTCAACAAAGTTGTTTACAACAAACAACAAATCCGCCATAGTGTGAGTTGCAACGAACTGTCTATTTTCCCATTATATTATAACCCAATTTATTTTATCAAACTAGTATTATTATTTTTATCAATTATCCGTTTTATTCAGGGTATCGTTACCGATCCTTTTAACAGAGCAAAGCTATAAAGGCTCAAATAATTATCAATCATAAATAAATTCATTCAGCTTTTTATCTATATTATTCTTATAAACTCTTACTATATTTTGCCTGTCAAAACTTATATCTATCATATAAATTGGCTTATTATCTGTCTGTCTCCCTAGAATATCGAAGCCTAGTCTCTTTTCTCTGTATCTTTATTTCAAAAAATTTTATTTTATTCATCTTTACTGGCTCGTTATGATATATATCTTTCAAGTATTTAAATAAAACAACGTGGTGCTCACTTAAGAACTGAATAATCAACTACCAACGTGTATTATTCACCTTCTACCTTACTGCCAAAACAAAACTTCTACCAATAAAACACCATAATCGCTAACCAGATTGTATCACTAAATAAATTGTCTGACTGAAGTTTTGGTTTAAAATCGAGAAATTGATATCTCAAAATCCGCCTTGTAACAACAGTGTCGTACTTATAAATCATATCACCTCGGCTCACCTATAAAATAGAATCAATAATTAAATTAAATGAAGTCATGGTTTAATTACTATACAAATATTTTATATACTAAAATATTAGTACAACTATTACGATGTCGTACTTATAATTCATATCACCTCCGCTCACCTATAAAATAGAATCAATAATTAAATCAAATAAAGTTATCTTTTATCTACTCTACATTTATTTTACATACTAAAATATTATAAAATATTATAACAACTATTGTCGAGGAACTATTGTTATGTAACGACCAAATATATAGAAGATTATTTAGGAGATCAAAAGATGATTTTATTATATTTTAGTGAACCGTATTTTAAATATTAAACTACTTGTGTGACCGAAGCCAGGACACTATCACGACAACAGTGTAAAATTATATCAGACACACAAGCCAAAGACGTAAAAAAAAACTCTCCGACTGGGAATTGAACCCAGGTCTCCCGCGTGACAGGCGGGGATACTCACCACTATACTATCGAAGAAGAGATAAGATTGTCATATGCTTTTCTGGTTTTGTCGGTTGTTTAAACTGAGCCAATCACATGACTTTCACGTGTACGGTTAAAGCCTCGGCCGACGCGAGAGTTGCTTTTGGTCCTTCTGGTAGATCCTTTGTCGTTGGAGTATAATGACACGATGAAGTGAATGTCAGGTGGTTTTGTTTTCGTTTTGCTTGGTGTTTGGTTTTGTTTTCCTTTGTCCTTTTGGCCTCGTGCAAGCTTTACTTCGCTTTTGGTACTCGTCTTCCCTTTGAGGTGATACTTTGTGTGGTGTAGAGTGATACTTTGTGACTGAGCACAAGTTTACACTCAGCTCGTTTTAGTTAACTGTGTTCCTGGTCACCAACTTGTATTCAGTGCGAGGTAGTATATTACCGTTGTCTGTGTCTGTGTTCGTGTTCTTGTGTTTCTTGTCTTTTTCTCGTGCGTTTACGTACTATCTTGTTCACACAAGATTAGATTACTTATTTTCTTCGTTGACATCTAGTCTTACGTGTGATATTCACTCTGGATATGGTAATAAGTACGAGTAATCTTCCTTTTCTGTTCTTGCTGTACAAGATGTCGTATCATCTAGAGTTCAATCTGATGTAATCACAATTAATGCAAAGGATATAAAAGGCCTTCAAAAAGCCAGAATCTTAATAAAAACATCTTATTTTTACTCTTAAATTTCAGACTCGTGTGTAGTTTTCGTATACTATTGGTCTTTGGTCTATTTGAATCACTTCTATTAGCCACCCAATAACGTAGGTGTATTATAGCTTAAATGGATCCTTTGTCAAAACGTATTAACATGACTATTTATTTGCTGGGTATTATAGTCTGCTGCTACCTACTCCCCTTTACTTTCATATCGTTTAAGAACACCCCTCATTGTCTTACCGACGATAACTCGAATAATAACCTTATTCATATTACAAGATAGTTTTATTGCGCGTTAAAAATCCACCGTCTTATATACCTTTTTTCGACTAAGCCACCCGTTAAAATCCGCGATAAAATCAATTTGACTAGAAAAGGAACAAATTAAAAAACAAGTCGGGCAGTAGATATCACCTGCACAAGCAAAGCATGTCACAGGACCCTACGCCCACCGATCAGGAGGTCACGATAGGTATCCCCTATTTATCACCTACTTTAAATGAAACAACAACAGTTACTAGAAACATCAAAAAAAATAATAAGACCCAAAAAAATACGAAGGCAACAGAAAAAGAACAAAAAAATGAAGCAGAAAACAAAATACCATCAACCGCGTTAGGTATAATGGATATAGACCAGAACGAAACAAACAAAGGCACAACAGGAAAAAAAAGGAGTGCACCAATTTCCCCTGGAATAGGAACAAACGAGGCCCTAGATACACTACAATTAGCAAATAAAGAACACTTAAATGAACAACAAGTAGAATTTATCATCAAATTCAACAAATATCAGAAACAAGTAGAATGTAGCAAATGCAAAGGCACATGGGTAAACATTAACAGAATCGATTACATCGAAATCGAAGACGAAGAGTATACAGAAATTATTTTATTATGCAAGAAGTGTAAAAAGACATTTACAATGGAAGAGGTACAAGAATTAATTACTAAAGTGACCAAAGAAAAAAAAAGACAGATAGGAGATACAAAAAAAGCAACAAACGATAAAAAAAAAGGAGCAGAAATAAAATACACAGCAGATGTAGAAGCTGTTATCGAACAATATGAATTAGCTAGAGAAAAAATAGCATGCAACAAATGTGGTACAACTGGCACATTACAAAAAAATGGAAGAAATCAAGGCAAACCACCAAAACCTCAATATAAATGTAAACATTGCGAAAAAGGAACAACATTTGCCGAGATGAAGACAATTTTAAAATATGAAACAACAAAAAAAAACGAAGAACAGATGGAAGTAGATACAGAAGTTAAAGTGAATTCGAAGAAGACAACGAAAATGACATTTCAGATAGTATAGACACAGAGATGGAACAAGATGAAGAATCAGCAGGAGAAATAAACGTCTGGAACGAAATGAAGCTGATAAAAAAAAGATTAGAAAAAAACAGAAAAAGAAACAAAAAAAATGCAGGGGCTGATTAGAGAGAACATCAACCTAAAAAAAGAAAACATCGAACTCAAAAAACAACTGCGAGAAATGGAAGAAGAAAATGAGACACCAAAGGATAATAACAGTTACACGGAAGAACACAATGAAACAAATAACAACAACACTTATCAAGCAGAAGACATAAATCAAAATAGTAACCATAGTAATAATATGAACTCGCAAAACGAGTTCCTTTATCTAAAAGCAACAAAAAGCAATAAAGCACAACAACAAAACAACAATATCAGCAACAATTGGAACAAAAGAAGAAAAAATCAATTTTTTCGCCAAAACAACCCAACCAAAAAACAATTGGAAATAGCAACAAGAACATTCGAGGAGAAAAAAGAAGAAAACAAGTTTGTAAACATATATATACCATTCAAAAGACGAATAAAACCATCCGAAATTAGAAAAAAAATATCCTTCGTTGGAATCGACAACATACAAGTACTTGATACGTACTGTCCAGATTGGGATACAGTACTACTATTAATACACAAAAAATATAAAGACACAGCAGAAAAAAAATTAGAACAGGCGGGTATACACACAAAGGAATATAACTACCTACATATTTCACATTTAAGAGACAGCAAATTAGCCGGACTATCGGTAGAAGAAAAAGTAGCAAAACTGGAGCAAATTAGGAACAACTGTTCAATGAGAGCATTAGAATTTATAAGAGAGCCGGTAAAAAAATCAGTAGCAAGATGCTTTTACCGCCAAAAAATTATTAGCGAAGACCAATTGAAACAAGTATTGACAGGAAGAAATATGAACGAAGCAATGGACATATTTCAAGAACCAGCAACAGAAGAACAACCAATCGGAGCAAAATTAAACCCTGAAAATCACCTGTCAAAATAACAACATATTCATGCAACATTTTCCCTCTCCCATATTTAACTTTTTTCCTTCATCACATTTGAAGTTTTTTAGACACACTTTTACTTTATTTTATTTTTCACTATATTTCCATTATTTAAAACGAAACATAAGAGGGAGTAACTAGTACTCATCATCCTCACCAATAAACACTTAAGTTATACTATCGAAGAGAAGATTAGATAGTTTTATCGCGCGTTGAAAATGCGCCTTTGTATATACTTTTTTTAGGCTAAGCCACCCCCTGAACCCCGCGATAAAGACAATATTTCAACCAATTATACTAAAAAGAAACTAATTAAAAACAAACTTGTGCAGTAGATATCACCTCGACAAACGACGCATGTCTCAGAAACCTACGCCCACCAAAAAGGAGGTCAAAATAGGCATCCCCTATTTGTCACTTACCCTAAACAAAACCAAAACAACAAATAGCAACACCAAAAAAAACAATGAAAAAGCACAAAAAAATAACAAAACAGAAGAAAAAGAACAAAAAAATGAAGAAAACGACAACCAACAACAAAAAAATCAAGCCGATACCCTAACAGCAACATCCTCAACAACAGCATTAGGTATAATGGAAATAGAAGAAACAAAAATAACAGGAAAAAAAAGGAGTGCATCAACATCTCCTGGAATTGGATCAGGAAATATTCTTGATAACATACAATTAGCAAACAAAGAACACCTCAACGAACAACAAATCGAATTTATCCATAAATTCGAGAGAAACCAAAAAAAAAATCGAATGCAAAAAATGCAACGAGGCATGGATTAATGTTAACAGAATTGATTATATTGAAACAGGAGATGAACAATGCACCGAAATCAATATAACGTGCAAGAAATGTGCACAAAAATATACAATGGAGGAGGTACAAGAAATTATTTCTAAAGTTACTAAAGAAAAAAAAAGACAAGTAGGAGAAACAAAAACAAATGTAACCGGGAAGAAAAAAATTACAAAGTACACGGAAGAAGTAGAAGCAACAATAGAACAGTATGAATTGAACAGATAAAAAATATCATGCAAAAAATGTAACACAATTGGAAGCTTACAAAAAAATGGAAGTAATCAAAGCAAACCACCAAAGCCACAATATAAATGCAAAATTGTGGAAAAGGAACAATCTATGCTGAAATGAAAACGTTACTGAAATATACAACAGAAACAACAAACACAGACAACATAGACACTGAAATGGAAGAAGACAATGAATTTGAAGAAGAAAATGGATTTGAAGGAGAAAATGAGAATGAATTATCAGACGTATCAGATGCAGAAATGGAAGAACGACACGTAACAGAAAACAACGAAACAGCAGAAAAAATTGATACAATAACAGAATTGAAGATGTTAAAAAAAAGAATAGAAAAAAATGAAATAGAAACAAAAAAAATGCAGGAGTTGATTAGGGAGAACATCAACTTAAAAAAGGAAAACAATGAATTAAAAAAAATAATAGGGGAAATGGAAACAGAAAAGGAGATACAAAAAAATAATATAGCAGAAAAGGAAATACAAACAAAAAAGATAAAGGAAAAGAAAGGGCTGGGGAAAATACCAGTTACACAGAAGAATACATTGAAAGAAACAATACTAATATTAAAAATACAGAAGAGCGAAATAAAAATAACGCCCAAAGTATCAACTTGAACTCACAAAACGAGTTCCCATATCTAAAAGCTACAGAAAATAATAAAGAAGCACAACAACAAAACAATAACAATAGCAACAACAACAACCAGACCAAAAAAAGAAAAAATCAATTCTTCCGCCAAAACAACCCATCAAAGAAGCAACTAGAGCTAGCAACAAGAACATTTGAAGAAAAAACAGAAGAAAATAAATTCATTAACATTTATCTACCTTGTAAAAGAAGAATGAAACCATCGGAAATTAGACGAAAATTGGCTTTTGTTGGAATAGACAACATTCAAGTACTGGACACATATTGTCCAGATTGGGACATGGTCCTTTTATTGATTCATAAAAAATATAAGGAAACGGCAGAAAAAAAATTAGAAAAAGCGGGTATACATACAAAAGATTATAACTACTTACATGTTTCCACCTGAGGGATAGCAGATTAGCAGGGTTAACGAAAGAAGAAAAAACAGCAAAATTAGAACAAATCAGAAACAATTGCTCAATGAGAGCATTAGATTTCATACGTGACCCAGTCAAAAAATCAGTAGCAAGATGGTTTTATCGCCAAAAGATAATAAATGAAGAACAGCTAAAACAAGTATTGCCAGGACGAAATACGAACGAAGCAACGGAAACCTTCAAAGAACCGACAACAGAAGAAAAGGAATCAACCCCAGTTGGAGAAAATAAGGGGGATAACGAGACACAAACAAACAGCCAAAATAATATATAATGTGTGAAAAACTTAATATCACACTATGGAACGCAACAAGAATGACCAAGGAATCAATAGATTTCACACTCCAACAAATCAATCCTTCAACATCACTATTTTTTATCACAGAACCATGGCTTCTAGAATCACAATCATTTAAAACATCATGGATACAAAAAAATAATTATGCACAACTAGCCGAAAATGGATTTAAAGTTATAAACGGAATAACTCTATTAATTAACCCGAAATTTCCCCATACAGTCATTACAGATCCAATCGCAAACAAATATGTATTAACATGCAGGATAAAAAATTATATTATTATATGCTTCTACATACCACCTAATTCCACAGTAACAACAATTGAATTTGAAAGTATAATCAACAACGAACTAAGAAAACACGATATGAACAACGATAATATTATACTCTGCGGCGATTTTAATTGTAGAATGGGAAATTATTTAGGCGACAGAAGAATAGTCAATAACACTTATATGCCCATCACAAATGTACGATACACACCTCTCCTTAATATTATGGCAGAGAATGGACTACACCTATGGAATAAACAATTAATGTATGGAAAACCAACATACCTAAAGGGATCAACCAACGAAAATGTAGAAGATGAACACAGCATCATTTATGGAAATAAACGATGAAGCATCCCTTGGATCAAATCACAAACTTGTATTTTTTTCTTTTATTCACCCATTACCAGCACCACCAGCAACAATAGAACACCCGCGCCAATTGTGGCATTTAAATAAATTTATGAAAAAAGAGGAAATCCCACCACAGGGGATGACCCAAGGTAACGCACAAACAGACACATATGAAAACAAATATAATTTAGATTATAGAAAAATTATGCTGGAAAAATTACCACATGTACAATCTTTAATAGATACAATTAATAACAATTACACTATGCCGACATATGAAATACAAGAAAGGATTGACGAAATAGAAAATAAACTATGCACAACAATATATGAAGCACTCGACCCCACTATCAATAAGCTAAGACCGCGAAAAAAGCAATGGAAATGGTTTTGGATGGAAGAGTTGCAAAAGATATCAGAAAAACGGGAAAAAAGTTTCAGAAAGTGGAAAAGATCCACTGGCATCAATAAAGCACAGTACTGGAAAGAGCATATAGATGCAGCAGACGAAATGCGCAGTAAAATTAGATCAGAAAAAAATAAACACTTTAAAAAATTCTGCAATACACTAAATTCAACAGAATTCAGTAAAGCAACGAATAAAATTAAAAACATCAAATCCAACAAAGGAATACGCATTACATTTGAAAGCATTAATGGACCACAGGACGCAGTTGATAAATTAACTGAAAACTGGAAAAACACGTTTAACGGTAACATCAGGAACACACAAATAGAAAACCTAACTTCAGATCATGTACCACCGGCGGGAGGTTATGCACAATTACCCCCCTTTACAATAGATACAATTATAGATTCTATCAGCAGATTACCAAAAAACAAAGCACCACTTGTAGCACTTTTGGATATCCAGTCAGCGTATGATGTAACCGATAAAAATATTATTTGGAACACACTAAAAACAAAAAGCAACATGTCAATACCATTCATCCAATTACTAAAAAAGATATTCAGCGAAGTACAAATCGAAGTCATCCAAAATGCATTGAAATCCACCACCCCTTTCTCTACCAAAACTAGTGTGTTACAAGGATCAACCTTATCGCCACACCTATATTCTATTTTTATCAACTCACTACCAGAAAAATTGAGAGCTGCAGCTGGTACTGAAGCTACAAAAATAACAATACAAAACATATCTTACTCACTTAACTCACTATTATTTGCAGACGATGTAGCTTGTATAGGAACACCAGAAGAAATAAAAGAAATGCTGATATTAGCAGAGGAACACTCTTATGAAAAAGGATATAAATGGAATCCAGCAAAAAGTTTGATATTATCACCAGATACAAACAACATCCGAAACATTGATGATTTTAATTACTATGAACAACAATACACTATATATGAACAACAATACACTATATATGAACAACAAATTGAAAAACGAACATCTTGCAAGTACTTGGGAATCTATTTTAACAGTACAGGTATAGATGATAAAAATATGATTTTAAATAACGCAGCAAAAGGAACAAGGGCAATGCAGGCGATGCACCAAATGGGAGCAAATAATTTTGGGTTTGACAAATTTCTCACGCTCAGATTTTATAAAACTTTTGTTCGACCTGTCTTTGAAGATGGATTATTCATCCTCAACACCACCAAGAAAACATTCAAACTACTAGAAAAAGCACAAGACAATGCAATAAGGAAAATATTTAATGGGCATCAAACCTCCTCCACCCAAGCAATCAAAGATATGAACAAAATAGCAACCATGGAAGAACGAAAAATGGTGCTACAAGCAAAAAACATTTACCGTACCCTCCAGCTTCCAACCTCCACACTCATTTACACAATGATGAGACAAGTCATTAGAACCCGCGACACTCATTTTAAAAAGCTACAGAAAAGAAGCGAGATCTGGCAATCACTATCACTCGCACCAGGAAACTCAAGGGCTCTTCCCACATTCATCACCGAAAAACTGCTGCGAGAAGCAATTAATAAGTATCTAAAAAAAAAAATACGCTACAAAAACAAAGTGATTGTTGAGGATGTTATAGATTATAATAAAGGAATCATCACATTACATAATAATGGTTGATCAAGTTTAAATATTCATGGCTCACGCATTGCCCCACTTGTTATCATCAGAACCGTTGGTGTCTGTGCACAAGGTGATTCACCTTGTGACGAGTAAAATATTATAATACCATAAAAGTATAGTACAATCCCACAGGCGGAATATTCGGTAACTGAATATTACACGCACTAAACTTTCTCTTCGGCATTTACGTAATGTCATCTGCGGAGATGAATTTAGATCCTCACGTATTTTGTCTTTACTTCGTAAGGCAGTAAGTACTTCATAACATATTTATTTAAGCAGATATTACGTATAGCATTATATCATGTTCCTCTAACGCGTCACATATATTATCCGAAAGCCATCTAATCATTTAGTGTAAATACCCGTAATTTTGCTAGTAGAATTCCCTAATCTAAATTTTCTCGAAATAAAAGATATACAAAGTTCAAACAGTATTTTCTTTTGTTACCCTAATTTACATTTTATCTCCATCCCAAACAGTGATCAATTTTATGTAGGCATGTGCAGGTCCAATGTAGCAAATGACCCAATTATGTATTTACCAATGCATAACGTGGAAAGAAGTAGATTAATTCGATGGCGAATGGGATGGTTACCCGGACGACCAATTAACTGTAAAAATTGGGATACAACATTGCATAACAACACAAGAAACTACCTAACACAATGATTGAAGATACACCAGCAGTTAAACGTACCAATAATTGTCACATCGCCGATCGATTACGTATTGAATCAATTACCAACAAAACAAATTAGCAACAGAATAAAGCAAAACTACTTTATCCAAAAATGGAAACAGCTATCACAAATATTCTACCAAATAGAAACACTTTGCCACACTACAGAAGATGAAATGACCCCGGACCCTGAGTATATTTCCCCGCTTATAAAGTGGCTACAACCACCACCAAAAAATTAAAGTGATTATATAATCAGCAAATTAAACCGTAAAGATCACCTGTCAATACAACAACAAATTCATGCAACATTTTCCCTTTCCCATATTTAACTTTTTTCCTTCATCACATATGAAGTTTTTTAGACACACTTTTACTTTATTTTATTTTTTACTATATTCTCATTATTTAAAACGAAACATAAGAGGGAGTAACTAGTACTCATCATCCTCACCAATAAACGCTTATGTTATACTATCGAAGAGTAGAGTACGTTGTAATTCTGAGATGTCCACTTAATCCTTACGTACTAATCCTTGCACACTCGTACTTTAGTATTGAACCCGGATCATGACCGGATCCGTTATTTACCAACATACCCGGATTGCAGTATAATTTTTTATTTTATTTTTTTTAGCACTAAAAAACAACTTTTTTTCTTGTCGGCCAGTTTGATTTTTTTTTTGTGCGGTCTTTTTTTTTATTGGCAAAGCGAATTCGTATACTAAAGGACAACTTCTTGTTTTGAGTTATAGAAAATTTTGTGTTCGCAAGAAAACGCATGTGCGCTTGTATCTAAATGATGTTTACTGTACGGTTAAGCTATAAATGCTAATTTTACATGCAGTTACATTTGTCACTTGTTTTCTAATTCAGTGTTAATAACGTTGTTAAGCATGTCTTACTATCACTTTATGGTTAAGCTATGTAAATAGTGTCTACTCAAGAATTTCTGTTGGATAGTACTTGCTTTTAATATTTTTGGAATGAAGCTGCAGTTTTCATTTCAGTATAAGTCTGACGAAAGTACGATATTATTTATGGAAAGAACTGGCCTCATTCACCATGTCTTAAACGCCTTAGGATTGTTATTGAACATAAAAACTTATTATACCAGACGATCTGTGCTATTTCTCAAGAGATATAAAAAATTACGTGCTTCAATTCTATTTAACAGCTCCAATAGATTAAAAATTAAACGTAGAAAAAGAAGGAAAAAAAAACGGAATTAAAATTTAAAGAGAGGAAAACAAAGGAAATTAGAGAAAAAAAAAACGGACGAAAAAAATTCAGGAAAACAAAGTGGAAAAAAAGAGATATAAAAAAAAGGGGTGAAAAAAAGAGATGATAAGAAAAACAGATGTTAAAAAAAAGAAGAAAAAAAAGAGAGATGAAAAAACATAGGAACATAAAGACTGGACTGTAGACAACTGGAAAAAGGTTATCTACTCGGAAGAGACAAAAGTAAACAGATGGGGAGCTGATGGAGCTGAAGTTACTTCGAAACATAAAGATGACTCATTGCAGCCTCATAATATTCAAACAAGATTGAAAGGTGCTGGCGGCTCTGTCATGGTCTGGGCATGTATGACATCACTTGGAGTAGGCTACGCATGCCGTATAGTGGAGTATCCAATGAATTCCGAGCTATACTCTCACATCCTGGGAACAACATACAAGGACACACTCGATTATTATGGATTAAGCGATACGGATGTGATTTTCCTACAAGACGGAGATCCCAAGCACACCTCCAAATTTACAAAGCAATGGTTGGAAACAAATCAAAACAACTATATTCGAGACTGGCCACCCAATAGTCCCGACTTGAACCCCATCGAACACCTTTCGCAGCACATAAAAGTTACGTTAGACAGCTACTCTACTAAGCCAAAGAATATTGATGAATTGTGGGACCGCTTCGAAAAGGAATGTAATGGTTTCACTTTGGGGGATATGCAAAGGTATCACAAAAGTATTCCAAAAAGAATCGAAGCAGTTATTAAAACAAAAGGGGGTTATACAAAATATTGAAATAAACAGCGTCCCTCTTTTGACCTAAAAGCAACATTTTTGTGATTGTTTCCATGTTTCCTTAAATAGCATGACTCCAATTACCAAAGTAAATAATTAACTGTTATTAACAACACCTCTTTATAATTTGGAATCTGTATCATTGTTTTTCGCCGTATGATATTAATTTTAATTTTTGTGTGACAGTTTTTAGCACTACTGTGACTATACAATCCTTTTACTATAAACATTTTAGAATCAAAATAGCTCGTCATTACACCATATTGCGTCAACGTAATCCGTCTTTTCGTGGATATAGTCTCGTAGCGAACTCTTTGCTTCTGAGTGGCTTATAGCATATTCTTCGGGTTGTGGTTGTTCCTACCAGGTGGCTAGATTCGGTGAAGGCTTAGGTTCGTGCCTACTTACTTCCTTTTTGGCCTCGACCGGCTATGTTTACAATATACTTATCCAAAATATTTGGTGGTGTTGGATTCGTAGGTACTCCTCCACAGCAGTTCGCTCTTCAACATACCTATGTTAAACGCTTAATTTACGTTCCTACTACTTCGGATTTAGCTTCTCCGTGGCTGGTCCGTGGTTTTCAACTTCATGCGAGTCATGCCTCTGTTCTGCATTGGTTTTTGTATCCATTAAAGTTTCAGAGTGCTCTGAACGCAAATTGTTCTTTCGCTATTATTGAAATGCTTCTGGCAAAAATACTTACACATGGTCTATCCCAATCATAGTGTGCAATACGGTTTCTGGATCTGCCTCTTCAACGTGTTGTCAGTGTTGGTCTAGCGGTGAATACTTGGTTGCCAACTCTGGCACCATCGGCCGTGGCTCTGATGTAATTGCTTTCTAATATTTATACATGGGATCAAGTCAATGATGTTCTGGTCAATAGTCGCGTTGTAAAAGCCCCTAAAGTGAAGGAAGTACGTAAGGCCTTAAGATTGTCTGTTGGCTGGTTTGCTGCTACTGATTTTTTTCCAACAGCTTTACACAATAATCCAAACCGTGACAGTTTACTACCAGCTTGGTTGCCCTCTCTATATCACTAGTCCATTCCTCAAGGTCCTGGTAAGTGGGTAACTGTTTCTGGTGTGTAACCAGGAGACCTTTGTTGGTTTTGGCATGCCCATCGTGAGGCGTGTAGAAGCTGTCCTACTGTTGCTAAGATTGTACCAACTAGGCTTTTGCTTTGTCCAGCTCTTTTGCGGCGCTTTTGGTCTTTGAACATGTCGAGCAAAGCCTTCACTCTTTGGTGGCGCCTAGTTCAAGAATATATAGGCTATCGGGCAGAACTACATCATTAGTCTCCCGCCAAGTATGCATGTGCTGGTGGTCCTATTTGTTGTGTCTCATCTTTTGAAGATTTATTTCAATTGGTAGTTAGTTGCTTCGACCAGTGGCAATACTGGTGTCATGATCCTGTTACACCTTATGCCTAAATTATGCTTTATGAGTAACTAGCATTCAGACTCAATATTTATCATTGATCTATCAGCTCTTTAAGTCCTTTGTCATGATCCACATAAGCTATGACTAACTTTTGTCATTGCTTATTCTTATATTTAATTTCTTATTTTCTTTCTCTATAAATATAGCTGATAAATTGCACTTCTCCCAGTTTTCTTTATCAGATATATTTCATAATCATCTTCTCTTTTCTTTCCTCTTTATTCTTAAATAAATAACCTGCTTTCAAGAAGCTATTCATTCTCTGTCCTGTCCTGCCTGTCTCGTTCCCCCTCGTTCCTGACAACTGGTGTAATGTAATTTCGGTATTAGCAATAGGTGACATGTTTGTAAACGAATTTGATGTCTGGTATGGTCTGGTAACTCTTTGTGATATGAAGCAGAAACCTCACTCCGATGAAACTCTGGTCCTTCTAGGTTCAGCCTTCTCAACGTTGTGCAAATAGCACTGGCGGTGCGTAATAGATGGTGACTTATGGAACTCTCATGCTGCCATCAATATGTTCCAACCAGACCACTGTTAACTGAATGCTGACGCCTTAGCCACGCAGTCTCCTTTAGCTCTTAGTAATAGTTTATTGATGCTTTCGGGCTAGTTCTATAATTCTTCTATATATTTAACAAACCTACTTGTAATACCAAAAAAAATCCTTTTACTATAAATATAGTCTAACTTTCCCTCGTCTTTTTTCCTCTTCATCAGATATGTTATCTAATAATCATCTTTTATTTCTTTGTCCTTGTAAACAAGTATCCGTCTGTCTGTTCTATCCTGCCAGTCTCGTTCCTCCTCCGCTCCCGACATTTTTTATATAAAGATAAAAAATAAGATGGAAAATCTCAAAAATTAGGCAGAAAACTTAATTTGTACGGTTCCTAATTTAATATAACTGTCAATTTTTTTTTTTTGTATTAACTGTAAGTTTATTAAATATATACAAATTTAAAATTAGCCCGAAGGCGTAACTAAACTATCATTAGAAACTAAAGGAGACTGAGAAGCTAGGTGATCAGCAATAAGTGACGAATGGTCTTGCTCAAACATATTAATTGCGGCTTGTGAGTTCCACAGACCACCGTCAATGACACACCGCCAATGGTATTTCCAGAGGGTTGCGAACCCAGAACCAATAATCACAAGCATATCGGCTGATAGAGGCTTTAGTTTTAGGTCGCAGAGAGAAACTAGACCGGACCAGACATAGAACTCAGTTTCGAAAATGTCACCGATGCCAAGGAGAGAGATCACGTTACACCAATACTGCCATATGTCAAAACAGCCCACCACAAAATGGAGTAAGTCTTCAGAAGAAGAGACGGCTTAAAGAATTTTTCAGAAAGTGTTTTGCTGCTGCGGGCTTTCTTTCGCTTAAAGAATTTTTCAAAAAGTTATTTCCATCCAAAATGTTATTTGCATCCATCCGTTATCAAATCTTTGTCAATCCGATCAATTTTTTGGTGTATTCGATTCGTCTCCTTCTGCTCTATCTTTTGGAATTAATACGCTTTCTTGCATCTCTCTGATCTCGCCTTCAATTTCGACATTGAACACATTTTAAAAAGAATTTCCTAGAATTTCCGATCTTTAAACTATGTCAATTTCACCAGATTCTACCTGGGCAGATATTGCAGCTGTTGGTAACGCCAAGAAGGTTTTTCCATATATACACGTCTCTGATGAGACTGATTCTGAATTCAAGATTGCGAGTACCATTATTTACGAAGATGAATGTCTAGAGGCTCTCATGCCGACAAAAAAAGACTTATCTATCGTAAATCAAAAGTTGACTGATGGATCTGTTTTGTTTTCTTTCCCGGCTGCCGTATTCCAACATCGGGTCGAGGCATACCGTGCCATTCAATCCCATGTGGTCCTATTCACGGCGTTCGACCCATTAGCTATTATGGGGCTCCTTCTGACAGTAACATGTTGTTGGAGGTAAAGTTTCTGAATGATGATAGCACTACCAAGGCTATCACCAGTGGTGTCTCTGTTAAGGACAAGACTTTTAAAGGTTTTCGAACGAATTTTTCTGACAAAAATACTCTCGTACACGTCAAATTGTCAATTTTATATATCCCAGACCAAAAAAACTATCTGAAAGACTTGATATCATCTCTTTCGTATTATGGACAGGTATTACAAATCAAGGAGTATTCTTGTGGTGGTTATTTCGAGGGTCAGATCTCCGTCATTCTGAACACGGTGGTAGGCTACACGGATGAAGATGATGAGTATCACTCTAGTGTACCATTATCAAACAATTTGTATCTCTCCGAGAAGGACTGTTTTGCTGCTGCGACCTTTAAAGGTGCTCCTTCTGTTTGCCATTGGTGCCACGTTGCTGGTCATATTCGTTCGGAATGCCCGGAATTGGCGAAGACCAAATGTTTTGCATGTCATAGTAATGGCCACACAGCCAAGTTTTGTAAGAGTTGAAAACGTCCCGTTGTTAGACAGCCTGTTGCTGCTGAGGTGTCTCAAAATATCGACTCTGGTTCCACTGATTGCCCTGATGCTAATATTTTGTCTGACTCAGACACTGATATTTCTGATGTCTTTATATCACCCGAGATTGTTTCCCAGGGTTCCGAGGCTTCCAAGTTTGCAACTAGTGTTGCTAGGGTGCCTGGAGAGGTCGACCATGTTATGGATACTAACACTCTTCCCTCTTCCAAAGTAGAACTGGTTGGTAGATCTGGTGGGACAGATAAAGGTGTTGTTCCCAAACGTTCTGTTTTAGGTAAACATTCTGCCTCTAAACAGAGCGCGAAAGGAACGCTTACCAGATTGGTTGTTCGAACACCCCCTAATCTAAAAGGTCATAATTTGTTTACGAAGACCAAGGTTGTTAAAAAATAACCATTTTTAAATTTCCCTTTCGTTTTTTTTTACATACAATTCACATACTGCTAAATAAACTTACTGTTCATACAAAAAAAAAAAAAAAAAAGAGACCAAGCAGATAAGGCAGCTAGCACATGGATACTTATAAGGAGACCAGCGATTTAGTCTCGCCCGGTACCCTATACAATATTGAATTAGGCGCCACCAAGGAGTGAAGGCTTTGCAGGACATGTTCAAGACCAAAAGCGCCGCCAAAGAGCTAGGCGAAGCAAAAGCCTAGTTGGTACGATCTTAGGAACAGTAGGACGGCTTTCACACCCCTCACGATCGGGATGCCAAAACCAACGAAGGTCAACAGGACGCACACCTGAAACAGTTACCGAGTTACCAGGATCTTGAGGAATGCACCAGTGATATAGAGAGGGCAACCAAGCTGGTAGTAAACTGTCACGGTTTGGAGTATCGCGTAAAGCTGTCGGAACAAAACCAGTAGCGGCAAACCAGCCATCAGACGGATGTAAGGCCTTACGTACCTCTTTTACTTTAGGGGCGGTTACCACACGACTATTTACCAGAACATCATGGACTTGATCCCATTTATAGATATCAGAAACCAAATATCTCAAAGCCACGGACGATGGTACCAGAGTTGGCAACCAAGTATTTACGGCTGGACCAACAGTGACAACACATTTAAGAGGAAGGTCCAGAAACCATCTTGCACACCAAAATTGGGATAGACCAAGTGGAGGTCGTTTTGCCAGTAGCTTGCCAATAATAGCTAATGAAGAATTCGCTTTTAGAGCACTCTGAAATTTCCATTGTAGCGTATTTATGTCAACACTTTCAAATCAACGACACATCTATCAATGCATAACATGCATATATCATTTTAATATAATTTAATAATAAAATTTATCCATTTGGGGTATTCAATCAAGAATCAATATTATTGGACTAGAGCTTTTTATTTAATTGGAGCCTTTTATCTAATTTGTATGATTGAATACCCCTATTATACGAATAGGCACCGTAAGCAATCGTTCTTATCAATTTAATATACATTTCAGTCAAAACATCAACGATTATGGCGCTTGCCAAACCAATGTTATAAATGTTGATGAGTCAAAAGTTTTGAACAGACCCACATAAGACTTCAAGTAAGGTGCCAGCTTTCGAGCGTTGTATAGTACGATCACCTCGATACCAGAGAGAACACGGAAATCAAGAAGGAGTTTCGTTGATAATTAATATTACTGGCCACATCATATTCTGGATATCTATATTATCTTGCTTGTGGGGATCTACCAAGTTAATGCTACAATTATTATATCTAATTCAAAACAAGAGCAGGTAATAAATGTTTAAATTGTTAGCAGTATACACATCATAAGGTCACAATAAGACGGTAGCTAAGGTTTATAAAATTATATCATTATTTGGAAGTACACGTTGTTTAAGACGACTGTACCTACAAAAGCATATATTTATAAAATCGGCAGCTAAGAATGTAAAAATACACATTAGAACAGTAATAACAACTTGAAAGATAAACTGACCATCCGTAGCACACCAATTACTCTTTCTATATAAGTGCGTCTTCATTTTATTGCATTATGAAGATGGTATTAGAACGGTCTCATATCTTTTAACAACTGCCTTATAGCTGACGCACCTTAACACAAAACAGAGTCCAAACGTACACTACCTTGTATTTTATATTCAGAATATGTTGCAGCAGACACAAGAGGTGTACAGAAATGTTTCTGTTGCCTACCACGAGTACACACCCCTTGTCATTATGCTTCGATCCTCAGCAATCACAGTTTGGTACTAGACAAATAATATTAGTATTGCACATGGTGAACGGAGAAAATAGAAACTATGCATAGACTATTTAATATCGTCATTAGAAGAGATAGTGAGGGGTTGCTGGGACAGAATGTTATGTCCTTAATGATCCATGCATCAGGACGTGAAAATTGTTCGTGCAGCGGAAATAAACCTTGATAACAAAAATAGAATATTTGCTCGTGCTGCATTCTTTAGATAATTTGAAGAATAAAAAAAAAGACCAATAACAAAGCTTCTGTCTCGCAACAGGAACATACCAACCGCCAACCACAAATTGAAAAAGACAGAACTAATATAGCAGAACTAGATGTTTCAGACCGAACAGAGGGATGAAGCATTTTTCGCGGGAATTTCTTGAAACATGTACATTGATAACAATCTGGACTTCCGACAACAATATTGTGCTTTGCTGTACTATATGTTTACGAAAAATAGAATCAAAAGTCAAAACATTGTTTACAATACAGGGCGGCTTTCTATTGTCCGAAGACCTTTATGCATCATTTCAATAATGCGCACTTGTCATTCAATACACACAAGACACCACAGTAATCGTATGGATTACATAAGTAACCTATGCATTTGCGGTTATTCCACATTGCAAATTGTAAAATACAAATATCTGAGAAAAAGCAGCCAAAAAAGCAAAAAAAAAGGTATGTCATGTGATTTTCACGTGTTAGCACGTGATAAACTAAAAACTGATATCACATGAGCCTCATGTGACTGCACATGATTTTCACGTGGCAACACATGACATGCACGTGTAAAAAAATTAACGGCTATACCAGGATATGTGGCAAACATTGCCCATATAAACTAAATGTGACAAATGTTAAAATGCAATGAAAGTGTTTAGTTTGTACAGAACAAAAACACAATAATAATATGTGCATTTGTAAATAATTGCACATTCCGCGAAACGGCTATTAAGTCCCCGAATCGCCGCTTTAATTGAATTTTTGGGGGGGGGGGTGGGCTTTTTTTGTTTCTCAATTTTTTTTTTTGGGTAATTATACGGACACCGTTTTCTTTGGTGTAAAAAATAATTAGGGACACCGTTTTTTTTTTTTTTTTTTTTGCACTGTAAAATAATGAGGCTTTCTTTCGCTTAAAGAATTTTTCATAAAGGTATTTGCATCCAAAAAACTTGTTTGGACGATATCTCGGTGAATTCTATCCATCCATCCAATTTTCGTTTTGCATTCGACGTGTCTCTGCAAGCTCTATCTTTTTTAATTATTACGCTTTCGTCCATCTCGACATTTAGATCCAAGAGCTTTCTTTCGCTATTTTTTTTTCGCTTAAAGAATTTTTCATAAAGGTATTTGCATCCAATTTCTTCTTTCCTCGATATCTTGGTCAATTCTATCCATCCATCCAATTTTCTTTTTGCTTTCGACGCGTCTTTGCAAGCTTTATATTTTTCAATTATTACGCTTTCACCAATCTCTTCGATCTCGCCTTCAATTTCGACATTTAAGACATTTGTGAAAAGTTTTTCCCGTAATTCAACAATTCAATTCGACATTCTTAATTTTCTTTCTGGATCATTAAACAATGTCAACTCAAGATCAACTTTCTTGGTCAACTGTGGCTTCTCGTGGTGCCTCCAAGAAAGTCCTTCGTCCACTTCCTGTCTCTACCGAGACTGATTCTAAATTCAAGTTGAAAAGTAACATCCTGTTCGAACATCCTCAACTTGATTATCAAATTATGGTGCGCCAAGCTGCTTCCATTGTCAAGCAAGCATTGACACCTGGTTCTGTTTTGTTTTCGTTTCCTGCTTCGCTTTTTAAGCACCGTACAGAAGCCTATGAACTCATTGAAGCTCAATGTGGTGCTGTCCAGGGATTTCGTCCCATTAGCAATTATGGTACTCGATCTGCTGGTGAAATCATGGTCGAAGTTAAATTTGTAATGCCGACAAGCACTACAAAGGCAATGATGCACGGTGTTAGTTACAAAAACTTCTTGTTTAAAGGTTCTCCTTCTGTTCCTAGTGGCAATAATACACTTGTGCATGTCAAGATGACTCTTTTGCGAATTCCGGACAAGGAAACATTTCTGGCCGATCTTAAACGATCTTTGCGGTATTATGGTGAAGTGTACCAGGTGAAAGAGTACACTTGCGGTGGCTACTTTGAAGGTGAGTTATCCTTGATCTTAGATATCTCGGCGGGCTATATTAATGCTTCTGGAGACAAGGTCAGGAATGAAGCCACTTACAAATAATTTGTACTTGGAAGAATGGGACTGTTTTGCTTCGGCAACATTTAAAGGTGCTCCCACGGTTTGTCACTGGTGTCGTTTAGCTGGACATGTACGATCCAAATGCCCGGATTTGGCAAAAACCAAATGCTTCTCGTGTCATGGTCATGGACACACCGCCAAGTTTTGCAAGAAGAAACATCATGGTGTAACGGAACTGCCTGTTTTGGATGAGATCCCAATTGATCTTCCCTCTCCCACCGTTGAGAGCTTCCAAGCTCAAGTGTTGTCCGACTCTGACACGGATCTTTCTGACGTGTCTACGTCACCCAAGTTTGAACCAAGTGGCTCTGCAGCTTCCAAATTTGCAACCACTGTTGCTAGTGTATCCATGGAGGTTGACAATCACGAAGATACTACCACTCCTTCTTCTTCGACGGCTGGTCCGATGGTCGAAAGTACTAGTGGTGTTATAAAAGTTCCTGGTATCAAGCGCTCGGTTTTAGGTAAGCATTCCGCCCCTAAACCAAGCGTTAAAGGTCCGATCCCCAAATTGGTGGTTCGCACACCATCCAATTTAAAAGGTCATAATTTGTTCACGAAGACAAAGGTTGTTAAAAAATAACTTTTTTTAATTTTTCCTTTCGATTTCTATAATTTTTTTATTGCTAAATAAACTCACTGTTAATACAAAAAAAAAAAAAAAAAAAAAAAAAGAATTTTTCATAAAGGTATTTGCATCCAATTTCTTATTTCTTCGATATCTCGGTCAATTCTATCCATCCATCAAATATTTTTGTTGTATTCGATTCCTCTCCATTGGCTTTATCTTTTTCAATTATTACGCTTTCCTCCATCACTTCGATCTCGCCTTCAATCCCGATATTTAAGAAATCTGAAAACTCTTTTCCAACATTCAACATTCTCAATTGTCAATTTTTAATTTTCTTTCTGGATCATTAAACAATGACAACAACAAATCAACTTTCTTGGTCTACCGTGGCTGCCCGTGGTGCTTCCAAAAAAGTTCTTCGTCCTCTTCCTGTCGCAAGTGAGACAGATTCTCGTTACAAATTACAAGGTAATGTAATTTTCCAACATGCTGATCTGGATTACCAAATCATGATGAGACAAGCTGAATCTATTGTCAAGCAAGCCCTTACACCTGGTTCGGTTTTGTTTTCTTTTCCTGCTGTTCTCTTTAAGCATCGTTCTGATGCTTACAAGCTAATCGAAGCTCAATGTGGAGCTGTTCAAGGTTTTCGACCCATTAGCAATTATGGTACCCGCTCTGCTGGTGAAATAATGGTTGAGGTTAAATTCGGTCAAGCTACGAGCACTACAAAGGCTATTACCCAAGGGGTTTCCGTCAAAAATATGCTCTTTAAAGCTTCTCCATCTATTCCTTCTGGTAACAACACCCTTGTGCATGTCAAGATGACTCTACTGCGAATTCCTGATAAGGAAACGTTTCTGGCCGACTTAAAACGTTCGCTCCGCTATTATGGTGAAGTCTACCAGGTTAAGGAATACACTTGCGGTGGTTATTTCGAAGGTGAACTTTCCGTAATTATTGATATTTCCGCTGGATACATAAGTGCTTCCGGTGAAAAAGTTGTAAATGAGCCACTTACGAATAACCTGTATTTGGAGGAATGGGACTGTTTTGCTTCCGCTTCTTTCAAAGGTTCCCCCACGGTTTGTCATTGGTGTCGTCTTTCTGGTCATGTTCGGTCCAAATGCCCGGAATTAGCAAAGACAAAATGTTTCTCCTGTCATGGTAATGGTCATACGGCTAAGTTCTGTAAGAAAAAAATTGTTTTGCCCTCTGTTGTTCCGGTAATGGACGAATCCCATGAAAACAAGACGGACGCAATTGTTGAGCAAGTTTTGTCTGACTCGGATACGGATATCTCTGAAGTTTCTGCCCTGTCAAAGTTCGTACCAAGCGGTTCATCGGCCTCTAAGTTTGCCACTACTGTTGAAATGGTATCCATGGAGCTTGATGACGAACTGAATGTTTCCACTCCCAATCTTACTTTGGCTGGTCCAGTTGGTGCGGGGGTTCAAGGTGGTATCAAAGATTTAGGTTCCAAGCGGTCTCTTTTAGGTAGGGCATCCGCCCCTAAACTGATACCTAAAGGTCCGTTACCAAAATTGGTGGTCAAAACACCTTCCAATTTAAAAGGTCATAATTTGTTTATGAAAACAAAGGTTGCTAAAAAATAACATTTTAGTTTTCCCTTTGAATTTTAATAATCTTTTTTTCTTGCTAAATAAACTCACTGTTACATACAAAAAAAAAAAAAAAATGCACTGTAAAATAATTTCAAGGACACCATTTTTTTTTTTCAAAGCCATTAACGCACGTTCGTTTTAAGCGCTAATAGCACACCCACATAGAATTGGATTTTGTATCTAAGCCGCATAGCATACACTAAAAAGCTCCAAATATCAGAAATTAAGCGGCAGAGAAGTATTTGTCTTTTTTTTTCTGACTTGGGGAATCGAATTAGATAGGTGTCTGGCTGACTGGGAATCGAAAAGTCTTACAAATAAAGTGGAAATCAATTTAGTAAAAAAAAAGATAGAATGTAGCTTTTATTTTGCTGAAGTTGGGGAAGGAAGTAAAGGTTCACCCAAGAGGCTAAGAAAAGAGATACAATTTGATCTGACACTGGCGTATATGTAATCATTCGCAGCAAAACAACGGTGAAGAAGCTCCATAGTCAGCTTAGCCATTATGACTCTACGGCATGTTCCGAGCTTGTTACTCTTCGTGAAAAGGAATTTGTTTATCCCTCTGTGTTCTTTTCGTTTGATTCCCCTACGGCTAATGTTCAGGCATATTTTCCACATCAATACCGACAAGCATTGGTACGACACGCTTTGCATCGTAATCCTTCTTGATGTTGGAAGTAGTGTTCGGAATGAAGATCGAAACTCTCGAGCGAGCTTCGATCGTGTTCCAGTCGAAGCTCGCCCGAATAAGTTTTTTTGCAGCTCGAGCTCGCTCGAAGTTTCTTAAGCTCGGCTCGGTTGCAAATACGATAGCTCGAACTCACTCGCCCTTTTTACTACACAAAGTGCACGTCAAAGTGATGTTAATTACAGAAAGTTATCATAATAAAATTGATATTTATTGAAATAGAACTTGGAAAAAGAAAAAAAAAAACTTTTTTTTCATCAGCCTTAACACCAAATTCGGATACTTAAATCAAACTATTACTGCATCTATTTAAAACAAAAAAAAAAAAAATTACTGCATCTATAAATGTAATACAGTTGTATTTGTGAACATGAAAGTTTAAATTAATTCTGCTACGTCATGTTACCATGGTTACTGTAAAAATTTGGCTTAGTTGGGTTAAGTGTGCAACACTGTATCATTTTCTATGCTAAATGTGTTTGTTGGTTGTACAATTAAATAAAAGTCTAAAGCATTTTAGTTGGAATTATTAGAGCATAAATAAAAAAAATGCTAAAGGGAAGAAGAGATTAAAATTTAGGTGAGATACCATCACTAGTCTTTCAAGGACCTTAACTTTAAAGTGACTACTATCGACATTTTAGCCGAGCTAGCTTCGAGCGAGCATCGATCGAAGCTCGCTCGAACCAAAATAAAGTGGCGCAAGCTCGAGTACAAAAACTCGGTTCGAGCTTCGTTCGAACTGGCGCAAGATCGGTGCAAGCTCGACAAGTTCGAACACTACATCAGCTTAATTGAAACTCTTATAGACCTTGTCATGAGAGCACCAGAGAGAGTAAATTCTTGATGCAAAATTTTAAACTCCAAAGTACACCCAACCATAATGTGCTGACCATAGGATCAGTTTTGCACGTAGCGACACATAAGTATTACCATTAAAAGAAGAATCGTTTCTGCCATGTTTGACAACCAATTATAGCTTCCATAACAGTACTTGCGTTCGCTAGATCATTTTCCTTTCCAAGGAAAATAGAATTAAATTGATTAAATCACAAATTTAAAAATAAATAAATTTCTTTCTTCTAAATTTGGAAGTTACAACTCCACCCACTACTTTCTCAAATCAGCTTGAAGCCCACTTTAAAAATCGTATACCTCTATTGGATAACGCTAGACCTGATTTTCTTGTACGATACACCTTTCTTCATAACAATTAATAGCAACAATCCGGATCGAATATAATTACACATGCGAATACCTTTGAAGAAGTGACTTTGACAAGAACCAAACAATATTTCAAGATTCAAAAGACAGCTTATTTTATAGGCAAATGTTGTTTATTTCTAAGTTATAACTTTATCACTCTAAAATCAAACAAATCCACGAAAAAGATCAACACAATAGGGACATGTTGCACGTTGATAGTTTACCGCCAGTTCCGGGTAACCTAGTCTGGAAACTACTACCAACAGACTACACACCAGCAGAACGTACTACCAAAAGATCCAAGTGACACCTTCGAATTTGTAGACTTTTAATCTCATTACCGGACAGCAGCTGTCGTATTTGGGTACGATTCACTTAAGAATAAATAAGCAAATCGTTTAAATAAATAAAACTATGAAATTAAAACAACCTTTGATGTTGCATACCAGCATACGCTTGTATACTACTATACAACTTCTCCTACCACGAGTACATAATTCTATATTAAAGATTGCATGATTGGCCTAAACACGATATACGAATGACAGTTGGATACAGAATGCTATACCACTGAGTTACGATATCACCGATCGAGAAGAGAAGCTTCTCAGATCAAATCAAGAATTATAAGAGAAACTTAATTTAATAGTTCTCTCAATGGCTTAGCTACCCAGAGAGAGAATAGAACAGCTATTAATATAAATGGTTCATTTACTTATATATTGATATAGTTTTACTTCTGATAAAGAGTATAAAGAAATAGTGGATACCTATCTTCTACAGCCAAATATACAAATAACGACAAGACATTTTATATTTGGGATCGTATTTTATTCATTGCAAAGATAATGAATAAATGATCAACTATAATGTTCTACTGCCAATTACACTTGACAAACAAGTATGCATCTTTTACAGTAACCTTTGCATGATCTGATAAATATGTGTCTAGTAACACTAAAGATTTATTAGAGTACTCATGCTCCCGATCGGTTGATATGGGACAATGTTAACTGGAAACAATTCTAACGAGTAGTATTCATTTAACCCAAGGTGGGAAACAAAGTGTAGATCTATTCCAAAACTAGAAAGGTTGACTCATCATTAAAACTCAGGAGAGTTGTGCAATATAAAAAGGATCAATTATTTGCATAGCAGCAGAGTTCTTTTAATCTATTTTGACCTCGAATAAAGATATACTTTTACCTCATTACTTTTCTATTGTAATATTTTGTCAAATACCACAACGGCAGTTTAACGATATGGTCGGTCATTACCCACCAAAAAGTTACTCTTGATCATCTGCGCCTTCATCATCGGGAAAGATAAGAGAGAGACTATCACTAGGTATCAAAGTACCTGCTTTTTGTCGAAATACAAATCTAAAAAACATCAACCCAGCAGCCCATCTATCCATCTTCGAGTTTGGACTTACATTGTTCAGGATATACATCAGACTGGCATGATCACTGATAGTGACAAATTCACGCCCAGCCAAATAATGCCTGAAGTATTTGACACCCCAAACTAATGCCATTGCTTCACCTTCCGTAGCACTCAGGGACCCCTCATAATTGAACCTCATAGACCTCGAAGCATAAGCAATCACCGTTTAATTTTCTTCAGTACCATCCGGACTTTGACTAAGAATACGGCCTAGACCTTGTGAGGGAGCACAGTCAGTGGTCAACCTTTGTAACTGGTACGGCGAAAGATGTGCCCACAGAGGGGCCGAAGTAAGTCTTGTTTTGAATACGTCGAAAGCTTCTTGACAGGCGTCACGCCAAACATATTTGACCTTCTTCTTCAACAGGTTCGTTAACGGACAAGCAGTGGCGGCAAACAAAGGTATAAACTTGGGATAAAAATTCATCGTACCCAAGAAGCTTTTTAACTCGCTTACATTCTTAGGTTCACGCATTTCAAGAATTTAAGCTACATTACTACCAGTGGGCTTTACACCTTCCGCTGAGATACGGTGACCTAGGTAAGTGATCTCTGTCTTAAAGATTTCAGCTTTAGCCCACTTTAATTTGAGATTAGCTTTAGCCAACAACTCTAACAACAGGTTCAAAGTGAACGCATGCAATTCTACCGTGTCCGTACCAATGATTACGTCGTCAACTAACAAATAGAAATATTTGCCAATATAAGGACCCAAGATATTCATCAACGAACGATTAAAGAAACCGGGACTCAACGACAGACCAAAAGGAATACGATTATGTTCAAACATACCGTACTTACAGATGAACCCAGTATATTGCTTGGGATCCTCATGCAAAGCTACTTGCCTAAAACCATTCGCCAGATCTAACACCGTAAAATATTTCTTACCGTGGAAAGAAGTCACCACATCAAAAACGTTAGGCATCGGAAAATCTTCGATCACGATGTTCTTATTTATGCCTCGTAAGTCGTAGATCAATCTTAAACCACCAGTGGCACGACGAATAAAGAAAATACCGCTCACCCAGACACTCTTACTAGGCCTAATCAACCCGAGTTTCAGCATTGAATCGAACTCTTCCTTCAAATACTCGTCTTCCTCCCAAGACATTTCATACACTCGAGACTTGACCGGAACCGCACCAGGCTTCAACTCGATTTTCAGTTCCACATCTTTCACCAAACCAGGACCACCAAGCTCAGCAAAACAAAACTTGTTAACTTTCACTACCTCACCGATTGGACTAGGCAACTCCTGCACTGCTTTAGCAAAAACCTCATCATGGTTTTCGAGATTTCAACAAGTGGTGACACCAGTATCTGGATTCAAAGAATACTTGAACTCCTTTTGCTCCGGGATGGCCTCATCCAGGTACAATTTCAAGTCGTCTACATTGCTAGTTGTAGCTGACCTCCCCTTCTCACCATAACTCGTATCATCCTCCATAGCTGCAATACCTTGATGATATTTGGGCTGTACATCCTCAAGGTTCTCCACCAAATATTCATAGCAGTCAGGTTTAAATCCATCCGGAAGTAGAGAAACTGCATAAAATGTAGTACCAGCTGCTTTAGCTTTACTTATGGAGCCTTTGGTACTATGCGCTTGGACCATTATGGATGCTGGGCCGTTCTTCACTGGTATTTCAACCAAGTTCTCCTTAGCATGCAACGTGATACCATACTGGCGTAAGAAAGCCATACCTAGTAGAACTAATGGTTCCTCAGAAGAGTTCGAATAATTGTCCTCCTTGATGACGATATGCTCTAAGCGTAAACGTCCACCTATCCTTACCGGTCCTGTGGTGGTAATCTCACACTGGTTCCTCTTGCGGTTTACCTTGGTAGTTTTAATAGTCTTGATGTTCAACACATCGCCTGACCCGACCAATCCCAACCTCTCAGCAAATGACCTGTTAATTACCGATGTTGTATCGCAGATGTATTAAATCATAGAAACAATAGAAATTCAATATTAGATTTTAGTAGACAGACTGGAGATCGTAATTGTGGAAAGATTGCTATGAACGAATAAGAATACAAGGATAAACGTTTATTCAATTTAAATGGATAAACGATTGAATAGTAAATCCCGATTGGATCTACTATTAGTTTAGACACAGCTTCGTAAAAGTATAAATACGAGCCCATTCAACTCTTAATAAAAGGTTATCTTTACTTTGATTATTTTATAGTCTTATTTGATATCTACGATATTACAACCGATATAGCTGAACCAGAGTCCAAGACCAACTTCACCGGATAATCACGTACCATGCCTAACACTGCCAACGGAGATGAGCTTTCTAACAATACCTTCTTGTAGGGATAGTCGTAGATGGAATCATTGTCACTTTCTTCTTCACTGGAAGTGTCCGAGTAAGATTCATAACCAGAAGTAGAAATAACGCTCTCACTTTCAGAATCACCTTCGCTCTCCGAGTCACTCAAGACGTCTTGCACCAGATTGACCACAGAACTAAGTCGAACCGGGCTTTTATCTTTACGCGGTTTACGGCCACCAAGAAAACCTTAATCCATCCTTCAGATTCTTTTGCACCTTCTTATCGAAAATTACCCAATCTTTAAGAGATAATGGGGCTTAACTTGCACCCAATTTCTGCCCGATATCCAACACTGGAGCTGTCACCTTCAATCTTCTAGGGGAGCACGTACTCTTCTTGGCTTATCGCCCATAGTTGCACCACTTGACACATTACCGTCTAGCATCATCGGTTCAGGTCTAACCATAGGAGTAAAAGAAGAAGCTTGACCTTGACGAATAGGAGGTAACGTATGATTTCTTGCTTCTTGATAAGTTGGAATGTACATGTTATGAGGCATAGGTGTTTGCATAGAAGACATAGGAGGTAACTGAGGAATATTTCCTTGTAGGGAAGGCATAGGTCTCTAACCACCACCAATCACTCTAGGATGTTTAAGTTTTACTGCTTCTCGAGTAATATAATTGCCTTCATTCGCCGGCTTGGCTGCATACACCTCGGTCACTTCCATCAAATGCACCTATTATCCCTCATCTTCTTTGTCCTTTTGTTGATTACGGACATTATAAGGTGGACTACCTAATAACATCCTTGCTCTTTTCCCTGTTCTTCGCTGGCGTTCTTCTCACTTATGGGTTGAGCATTGGCACCAGATGCCGGAGTACCAACTGGTGAACCACGAGGTAGACGAGTTTTAGAACAACGGGTGGACAGATGGTCATACTCTTGGCAATTGTAACACTGACGTTCACTAACCGGAGTATAACCTTTGGCGGGTTCAGCAATACGTACGTGGTTAGTACTGCAAACACTACCGGTAACGCTGTTACCATTAGTGTTGATCTGCAACTGGAGAGCATCGAAACCTTGACACAACCTTTCAACCGGAGAAGCAATTGAATTCGGTGAGACCACACTGACGGAATCACTATTAGTACGTGCAGCAAGTAAATCTTGATACGACTCACGACTTGTAGGTTTGACTTCCACCGTTTGACGGACTTCATCGTACTTGTTATCATTCATCTCGATACGTTTGGCTGAGTCGGTTACCTAATTCCAGTCCGACAAAGACGCATTGATATCGGATACACGCGAGGCGATACGCCTGTTTATGGCACGCATGAAGTAACGGATCTTGGCAGAATGGGGTACACCTAACAAAGTGGACAATTCCATGATGCACAACTTGATATCGTTGATGCTTTGGTACGGGTCTTGTTGTAAATTTTCTAACTCTTCCCACCATTCGTCTATTTGAGTGCCAGAAGCATATTGAACAGTGAATTCCGTAACAAAGTTTTCCCAAGTCTTAACGCTAGATTCAATTACGTTCCACCATACAGCGGCAGGATCAGCGAAATACGAAGCAAAAACGATAATCATCTCTTCGTCGGAGAAATTCATACAGTGCGTCCTGAGAAATTCGAGAGTGATAATAGCGAATTAAGAATAAAAATGGGAAATTTAACAAAGTGAAATTACCAAACTGCAAAAATAAACTGAAGCTTTATTAAACAAATAAAAAGGGGTTTTTATATACACATTATTTCTGACATTGATCACAGATGGGCTGAAGACTGTTGTGGGTAGATTTATTCCAGATAATACTCGGATGTAATGATCCCATATAGAAAGGCCATAATGAGATGTCAATAACAATAACAATAACATTCATTCTTAAACTGTGTATGTCTTGTAGCACAATATTCAGGGGAAAATGTAGTTCTTAATAAAGATAGCTGTGGCACCTCAATGTGGCTGATGTAACCTTCATATGTTTTCCTATTAATGTTATTATTTAAATGTATGTCTTATACTTGTATGAAGGATGATATGAGATCAAGCCTGTACGTAAAGTAAATGAACAGTATTTAATATAAAGTATCAAGAAGAATAATATTTAGGATTATCAAGTGGAAGATTTAAGAAGTGTAGATAGAGTCATATATTAAGTATATAACCTCGATCACGACACGTCCGCCCTCAAGTGGATACTTTTTTGAAAACATTGGTCGGATTTTCGAAAACAATTGGTCACGTTTTTGAACTTTTTTGGTCAAAAATGTGAAATCCAATTGGTCACTTTTTTGAACTTCAATTAGTCATTTTTTTGAACTTCATTTGGTCACTTTTTCGAAAATGAGTTGGTCGAATTATTTGGTCATTTTTTACATATACTTTAAATATTTTAGATTAACATGCAATTTTTTTTATGAAGACGGTACTTGAAATATTAGAGACGATAGAGGTCAAGAAGCACCTTCTTTTGTTGAAGAAACATCTTTTCGTTTAAAGAAATTGACTGATCTTCGAAAACGTATCAAAAGCAAAGACATTCAATTTGAAATGCTAATCTCAAATGACATTACGATTTTTTTTTGTAGGGAAAGGCAGCGCAGCGGTCTTTCAAAATTTTATTTAATGTCCCGGTGGGACTAAAAGGGGGGTGAGATTTTTATAATTGACTAGTTTTTTCTGTAAAGTAACAAAGCATAATGTCAAGGGATGACGATGAGGACAAATAAAACGTTCGACGTATTTTTTTTTAAAGGCAAATAATGTACTACTAATCAGCCAGCGATTGAAAGTGTAGTTGCCATACGATAGACAGGCAGCGTGTTAGTACTGTAGTGGAAGTGAAAGGTTGATCGTCAAACACTAGTTGCCAATGAGATCTCCAAATCCCGTGCAATATACAACCTATAACGGATATAAACGTCAACGAAGTAGCAACAGGAGATCTTGTGTTGTGTAAATCACCGAAGTCAAGCGCAAGGAGAATGGACAGTATTCGACCAGGTACAATTGTTACGTCTGGAAAGAAGGTAGACAAACACTGAAGCCAGATAGCTTGTTTAGTGGGACAGTCATATAGAAAGTGGTGTAAAGTATCCTCAGTTTGTGGACAATGGATACAACCAGCAGTAGGAAAGGAGTCCGGGATGATACTGTGTAAGAGACTTTTGTTAGGTAACTTGTGATGAATCGCACGATACCATATTGTAAGAATGCTGGGGGAGATGGGTAAACCCCAAAAGTTTTTCCATTTGCCTATACTAAAGGTTGTAGTGGGCTTTGGAGGAAACAAAGAATCACGTAGCAGTACTCCCAATTGTTTCGGACTATCGAATGCGAGAATAAATGTGGACATTTGAGATTCGAGAAGAGGACGGAGATCGATAGACCCAGTGGACTCTATTTGAGAACCCAGGAGACGACCGAAGTTGCTGGTAGACTGAATACACCCACTGGCGATTGCTACACGGAACTTACGAAGTAACGTTGGAAATCTAGTTTCGCGATCAGATCGTTGTCGAAAAATATGGGTATTGGGATCCACTACGAAGAAATCGCGTACCAATATCTTTGACATACTGGCGCTGTTACGAGGAAAGACCACGGAGATAAGCGATGCAGAGGCTGGAATATCAGGCGTTCGTGGAGCTGGAATAACAATTGAAGCCAAATCCAAGTGTAGAAATGTCGCCAACGACAGGTTAGACTGGCTGATGTCACCGGTTGGTAAGGAGTCCATAAGGGAAAAAAGCAACACAAAAGAATTGGAGGTTAACGAACGAAACCCTCGTCTTTTTGTTGAAAACAGCAGTGGCCATAGATGAGAGAAGGCTCCTCCAGATGCAATGAGGGATAGGCCGTATTTGAGATAAGGGACACACGTATGTAGAAAAGATCGATCACTATATGCAGGCTGTTGTAGCACTGCGGGAGCAATAATCAAGTCAGCCAGCCAACGCCAGTGAAGTTTGAGATGTTGAACTAGAGGATCCAAAATGCCAACACCGCCTTTTGTTTTGTACGGAACAAAATTACGATATGCGATTCGAGGAAATCGAGATACATTAAGAAAAGTACTGCAAATTCCTCGTAAGCGATCGATTTGACCTTTGGTCAGAGGAATTATTCGTAGTACGTGCCATAATTTAGAGAGCCGAAGGGTGTTGAGAACTACGGTTCGGCCTTTAATAGATAAGTTACGTTCAGAGTGAATATCACATCCGTGTTGTATCTTTTGTATTAATAGGTCGATAGCTAGGTTTTTCTGGGATGCGTTAAAGTATAGTGGATATCCAAGGTAGATTAGAGCAGTAGGGGAATGTCGATCATGCCATGAAGTAATGGGTGTTTCCCTTGAACTGAGATAGGTCGTCCAATAGTGACTTGACTTACCTGACAAGGAGAAAGCTTGGGTTTTAGCAAAATTTAGTTTGGCGTTGGAGGCCAGGGTATACTGGGTAATGAGTCTTTCTAAGCAAATAAAATCTTGATGGGACTGTAAAAACACAAGAGTGTCATCTGCATAGGCCATAACTTTTAAAGATTCTGGGGATGGTTCGGCTACTAATTCTGGAAAAGTGAAGCCATCGAAATCTGTTGCCTGTTGAATAGAACGAAGGAATGGATCAAAAGCAATGTTAAACAACAGAGGTGAAATGGGATCACCTTGCCGTAGACCTCGTTGTTGTAAAACAGGTGTTGACAGGTGGCCATTAATGTTGATGTGAATCTTGGTATTAAAAAATAAAGTGCAAAGTGACGATATCATTGGGCTGGGTATTCCAAATTGGGTCATCATTCGTGCTAGATATGACGGATGGATTCGATCATAAGCTTTTTCTTGATCTAGTAATAGTCCGATAGCGTTAGATGAGGTGTGTTCGGCTATAGACATTACGGCTTGCAGAGTTTTTCCATTTTCACCAATAAATCGACTAGGCATAAATCCCATCTGTTGTGGACTGATCAGATCATATGTACATCATTAACCTGGAATTCAACATGCGGGTAAAGAGTTTGGCATCTGTGTTGATCAGACTAATCGGTCTATGGTTGCTTAGATTGGTGAGATCACCTTTTCTGGGGAGTAGGATCATACAAGTTTTGTTCCAACTAGGAGGAAAAATACTTTCCAAAAGGGCATCATTGTACACTTGTATAGCCACACGTATTGCAGTTGCATTATGTAAAACATGAAAGAGTATTTGGTACGGAATTCCATCTATTCCGGGACTACTTTGTTAGGGAGTTCGTTTAGCAGCTTCCAATAAATCGTCTTTGGTAAATTCGGTTAACAGATATTCGCGTTGACTATCATAAAGCACCACATTGTTAGGTATTGTGTTAGCTAGCTGATCTGTTGCATTTACATCGATATCGTCTGGAGTATATAGATTCTGGTAGAAGGAATGAGCGGCACCGGTCAAAGTTGCAGGAGTTGTTCATGAAGCTGATGTGACTGGATGTATCAATTCCGGAATGAAACTCTTAGTGAGGCGAGTTGTAATAGGACGTTTTAGGAAAGAAGGCGAAGATTCACCTGTTTCCCTCCAAAATTTTTGGGCTCGTAAAGAGTCATTGGTAGTTATTTCCTCTTGCAGACCTTGAATTTTTGCCTCCACTTTGGAAAGTTTAAATTGCAGAACAGCAGGAGTCAATAATGAGTCGTTGAGTATATACGTTCGTTTTTTCTGTAGCACATCTAACTGTTTTTTACGCCAATCGGCATGATGACGACCCGTTTTACGAGCAACTTTTTTAACAGTTTCCTTAATGCGATCCCATCGAAGCTGAGGGCTAAGATTAGGATGAAACATTAAGCAGGTTTTATCTATCTCGTGGTGCATTGAATCCAAAAATTTTGGGTTAGAAGCTAAGGCCGGATTCGCTCTCCAAAGTCCTTTTCCTAAATGAGTAAAACTGCACTTAAAAGAAAAGGTCAAAAGAGCATGGTCAGTCCATGTAGGTGATATAAATTCCACGTTGGATTTGATTTTGTCAGAGAATAAATCAGTTGTCGAATATATGTAATCAATAGTAGACATCTGTTGACCCCGCCGAAATGTAGGTGATATAGTAGCTGAGTCCAAGCAATTTCTAAAATTGGCTTGAAGCTCTTGATTCCAGCGAACTTGGTGGTTAGCCAAAGCCCGTGTGCCAGACAAAGGGTTGGATACAGCACTAAGACTAAAATTAAAATCACCAGTGATGATTGTTCGAGTAGGCAATCTTGGCGTACTGGAGGGAAGATCGACTGGATAAATATTGTCACTGGATCGAAGAAAAGGCATTTCAATGATGCCTGAAAAAAATTGCTGACGCTCGGCGAGTTGTGCTGGCGCATATATAGTAACAACAGTGAGAGGATCAAAGGTACGTTGAACATGAGTAATGGTACACTTTATCACCCGTTGGTCTATTGTTATGAAATCTGGAGTTAGTTGTAATGACGGGTTAAAGCAAACAATGCCACATTGTTTGCTCCACACTGTTTGTTTGGTTTGAAATAAATTATCAAGAAGTAGCTTCAATTCTGTAGTTGAAGCGTGTGTTTCTTGTAGAGTAATAATGTCTAGAGGTGGGTTTTGTTTACGTAAAAAGCGGATGAAGTCTTGACGACGAGAAGGTTCATTGGTTTTGACAAGGCTGCGACAGTTTAAGGTAGCAATCCTGATAGTGCTTGAAAGGAATGATTCCACCAAAAATGGTTCTTGAGTAATATAAGAAGGAGAAGGAATTACCGACTCTGTTGTTGTAGTGGTATGTGAATTAGTAATGGTTGAATGATTTGAATTGTGTAAATTCATAGAGTAATTATATATTTTTTTTTATTTTTTTTTTTTTAAAGAAAAATGTTGGAGATACTTAAATCTGCCCCCTCATTAGGCAGACGTCTTCCGAATGGAAGATATCGGTGAAGAGGAGGAAGGGTCATATTTGATAGCAGCGACACCTTTGTTAGCACGAGGAGAGACTCGCTGGTGAGTTGTGGCAGAATTGGCAACTGTGGTTGGGGTAGTCTTGGGGACACTGGTAGTGGCGGCCGATCTTTCTTCAACGATGACTGGTAAATCGTTTGGAATAAGTAGAGGCTCTTCAGCATCTGTTAACCGATCATTATCATCCTCAGAAACGTCCATCATGGATTCGTTGTCTGATAATACCGTAAAATAGTTGGCTGGTTGAAGCACTGGTACATCCTCGTTGGCTGGGTTGACTGCGGTAGTACTAGGTGTGGTAAAATTATCGTCCACATGGATTGACGGGACGGGATTAATTAAAACCTAATTAATGCTTGGGACAAAAGGTTGCTCTTCGTTACGAACTCGTTTTTTTGAAGATGCGATCGAGTTATCGTGAGCGCGGGGACAATGGCGGGCTAGATGACCACGTCGATCACACAGGCAACACGTCTTACTGATGGTTGGAATCTCTTGGCAGTCCTTACGGGTATGACCCATTTGTTTGCAATATACACAATGTGATTCCATCTTAGCCCATTTTCCAAGGCAAAAAGATTGGTTACCCAAATCAATTTTGTAAGTCAGTTTATCCCAGGCTTTAGGGTTAGTCGGGTCAATTGATCTATCTAAAAAGATAGCCCCATTCCCACAGAAAGCTGTCTTGGATTCGTCGTCTAGGTAGATTGTCACGTCTCTCACGTTACCGAATCGAGAGAAATTATCGACCAAAGTGGCGTGTAGGTCGGCTACTGGCAGAAAAGGTAATTTTGAAAGGTGGACCTTCAAAATGATGTTATCCTGAGGGACGGCAGGAGTGGCGTAGAACTTTTTGTCTAGCCCAATAAGAATGGGAGTGTTAACGGCATCGTCAACAGCTGATTGGTTGTTTAAAATAGCTTCGATAATCTTGCCCTGACTGTCATCAGTGGCATGAGTACCGAGACAGGTACCAAAAGGAAAACGCACATTACGTGCTTTTTGAAATTCAGGCATTAAGTTTAAAGATTCTTTTTCAACAAAATAAAAGACGGCATGTTTATAACTACTGTTACGATGAATGGCTGGTTTTTGATCTTTAAGGTCAGTAATGGGTTTGAAGGTGGAATCTCCAAGAGGGATGGTAATTCGAGATTTCGAATTGGGATTATTTCGGTATGCTCGAGGTGGTAAGGCTTGTGCAGCCACATCTCGAAAAGAGCGTGTTAGTGTCTTTGAAGGGCCATGATTATGGTTCTCAAGAGATGTTGAGGGTACCGTCATGTTTTTAAAGCGAAAGAAAGACGAAATGACATTACGATGGAGAAAGCTTCTCCTAAAAAAGAGCGGACTCTTAAATACAATGTTTATACTATTGAAGATCGTAAGCGATATTTTTATTTTTTTTGAAAGAGAAACTTATGAAACCTAAACAGGCAGCTGAGGCCGCAAACGTAAATTATGACACGGCACGCAAGTGGAAAAAGGCTTATGAGGACGACCCTGAAAGAAATATATCTACAAAAAAACGAAACTTGGATCCAACAGACCAGTTAGCCAATTAGACGAAAGACATAAAACGCATTTGGTACAACTTTTTGATGAGGATGCTTCTGCAACAATCCAGGATGCAGTAGAGAATTTGACAGCCACCTTCGAGGGCTTACAAATTAAAAAAAACAAGAGTAGCCGAGTTTATGAGAGAAGAATGCAATCTAAGCATCAAAGTTGTTAGTCGTCATCCAGTCGGTAGAAATAAAGAAGCAACCCTTCAGGCTCGTGCTAACTGGGTTGATCATTGGATCGGAAATGGTAGGATTATCTGAACAATTGTATCTTTGTCGATGAATCAGGATTCGATATCAACATGCGTCGTAGTCGTGGTTGGTCTCAAAAGGGTACTGAAGCAATCATCACAATACCCTCAGCTAGAGGTGTGTCTCACACTGTAATTGGTGCTATATCAGCTATCGGTGTTGTTAACTTAAGTATGAGAGAATCTGGAAATGTTAAGAGGAGAAAAGTAGTAGCGGCAACAAAAAGAAATGCGCCTGAGGACAAGCTATCTGTCCCCAAAGGTACTACAGGTGGCTACTATCTTCAGTTTTTAAGCGATACCATGGATATCATGGATGAGTTTCCTGAAATGAAACGTTATTTCATTATTATGGATAATGCTCCAATCCACGTCCCTGGGGTAATTAACCCTGTAATTGTGAAAAGAGGTTATACTCCTGTATACCTCCCCTCATATTCACCAGAACTTAATCCATCGAACAATTCTGGGCTATTGTAAAGGGAAAGGTCAAGCACAATAAGCTGAGTGACGTAGAGTCCCTAACTACACGCATAACTGAAGCTGGTGAAAGTGTACCAGTTGAACACCTTGTAGCATTTATTCAACATTCAGTTAATCAATTCGATAATTGTCTCAAAAAAATTCCTATATAGCTCACACCTAACCAAAATAAATAATTTTCAAAAATATGACCAATTCATTTTAAAAAAAGTGACCAAATGAAATTCGAAAAAGTGACCAATTGAAGTTCAAAAAAGTGACTAATTGAAGTTCAAAAAAGTGACCAATTGGATTTCACATTTTTGACCAAAAAAGTTCAAAAACGTGACCAATTGTTTTCGAAAATCCGACCAATGTTCTCAAAAAAGTGTCTAATTGAGGGCGGACGCACTGTACCATTATAGATTCTTTCCATAGAGTGTAACCATACCATAGGATTCGAGGCATCACCACGAAAGACTTCCGGTTTGGCCGGAAACTTGCTAATACGACTCGCTGAAGCCGCATTCATGGATTGACGCACTTCTTGCAAAGGAGCACTTGTGCTGGAAGATTTTGAACTTGAAGGTACAACCATTGAAAATAGACCTTGGACATGTAGATAGAAGAGTTGATAGAAGGCAAAGGCAAGTGGCAAAAGATAGCAAATAAAGTTTGAATAATCATGCGTGGTCTCCAAAGTGTAATATGAATATGGCTAGTATTCGGGTTATCGTTGGTTGGACAATGGATAGTATTCTCAAACAATAAAAAGGCAATCGATGAAAGGTATCAGCAGACTATAATACCCAGCAAATAAATGGTCATGTTAATAAGTTTCGACGAACGATCCATTAATGTTATAAGACACCTACGTTTTTGGATGGCTAAAAGATATGATTTAAGTGGACAAGATACCAATAGCACACAAAACTACACACAGGTCTGAAATTTAAAGATAAAAATAAGATAGTTTTATTAAGATTCTGGCTTTTTGAAGGCCTTTTATACGTTTTGCATTAGTTACGATTACATCAGATTAAATTCTAGATGATGCGATATCTTGTACAGCGAGAACAGAAAAGGAAGATTACTCATACTTAATACTATATCCAGAGTAAATACCACACCTAAGACTAGATGTCAACGAAGAAAATGAAGTAATCTAATCTTGTATGACCAAGATCATAAGAGAGCGCACGAGAAAAGACAAGAAACACAGGAACACGAACACAGACACAAACAACAGTAATATATCACCTCGCACTGAGTACAGGTTTTGTGACTAGGAACACAGTTAACTAAAACAAGCTGGGTTTAAAATTGTGTTCAGTCGCAAAGTATCACTCTCAACGACACAACGTATGACCACAAGGGGAGGACGAGTACCAAAAGCGAAGTAAAGTTCGCACGAGGCCAAAAACACAAAGGAAAACAAAACCAAACACCATCCAAAACGAAAACAAAACCACCTTACATTCACCCAATCGTGCCATTCCACTCCAAAGAAAAAGAATTTACCAGAAGGACCAAAAGCGGCTCTCTCATCGGCCGAAGGTTAAAGCGCTCCCGTAAAAATCGTGTGATTGGCTTCATTTACATAACCGACCAAATCCGCAAAGCATATGACATAATATAATCATCTTCGATAGTATAACTTAAGTGTTTATTGGTGAGGATGATGAGTACTAGTTACTCACTCTTACGTTTCGTCTGAAATAATGTAAATATAGTAAAAAACAAAATAAAGTAAAAGTGTGTCTAAAAAACTTTATAGATGGGCCATTTCATCTGAATAAAAATACATCCTAAAAACCATAAAAAAAAAACCAGATAATACAGAGAGAAAAAAAAAACGTTTTACCATTTAAAAAAATAACCTCTGAGCCATGTTCGTTACTACATTGATGTTGTCAAGGTGACTAATCTTGACTACAATGGGTGAATGAATGAGATGAACAGGCAGTATGGACATGCGTGACATCTCTTCAAACTCATTAGCAACAACATGCATGTTGTGATGGTTATAAGAACCCAACTGCACCGCTGATTCCTTGAACCACCTTTAAAAAAAAAGTTAGACACGTCAAGAGGAAATGGTTTCACTTTTATACCGTACCTAACAAGCGCGAAAGTGTGTATTCCACTTGCGGTTTTTCCAGTCCTCTGCATGACATCTACGGAATGTCGAAAGAACATGACCACTTGAGCAGGTCTGAGCACGCCAGAATCTGAAATAAATTTATAGTGGCGTGCCGTACGCTCACCACTATTCTCCTCTTCCCTAACTACATCCTCCTGATCTGTCAGACGATAAAATGCACGGATGTAAGATCCACGTGCATTGGCACAAGCTGATTCCATTGACTTAAATACAGCACCAAATAAATCCAAGGTGACAAACTTGTTGATTCTACTGTGGGCAGCAAAGGGATCAAACCACACATGATACAGATCCACGTAGTAGTTCAACAGATGACCAAACATCACAGAGTCCATATTCGTCGTACATTTGATCTTCATTTTTGAAAAAACGCTTTGTGGCATCTCCTCATAGCCATATGCCAGTTTAGGCCCGTGGTTGATTTCCAAGAATTGAGAAAGAGAAAAATCAAAGTTGGATTTTTGATATTCCCCCTCAAGCTCGTCGTTTACGTTATCGTACCCATGGATATTACCACCAGCAAACAATCCTGTCACCTGTGCATTGTGTCGAGATCCCAGCACCAAAGAAGAGTTCAAACCTCTAAAATAATCTTCAGAATGAATAGCGTGAAGAAACTTTTTCATGTATGTCTTCTCGACCGGTCCTTTTCTATTAGTCTTGAACGACTTGACATCACAATTATACCGTTCAAAGTTAAAAATCCACGACGAAGGACCTGGACCCCATTTTGTTAATACCGTTTTCAAATGAGTGTGGTAATGCATATTGGAAACGAACAAAGTAGGATCTTTGTAAGTATCAACAAAATCATCCAAGAATGTCATCATGTGCGCATGCATCTTCTCAACCTCCTCCAAAGAAATCACCGGACTCGACAGGTACACATTGGCAGCAATGAAATCCATGCAATTATCGTAATACTGTTTAGGGAGTCTCATTGTCAGCAAATATGGAGACATGGCCAAAACCCAAGCTTTGAATTCGTCGCTTTTTACATGCCCAAAGCCAACTTCACCGATCGTCATCTTTCTACAAAGTGATTGGCCGTCATAGCCAAAAGGCAACACAAGTTTCTCCAAACAGGCTTTTGACATTTCTTTCAAATGTGCCTTAGTGATCAATGGTTCCGTTCTATCATTGACAATGTTGATCTCTTCTCTCCAGATCACACGCATCATTCGTTTAGCCGTACCCATGAAAGTGTTGTGGCAGATATCGAACACAACAAATTCAATGGGATCAAAGTACGACAGGCGAAGCAACTCACTGTATCTAACACCGTTTTTTTGCTCCAACTCGGTGCGACTACTAGCCGTTGGGGTATTTTTCCAAATCTCAGCATTTACACGATGACTACCAGCATCACGAATTACCAAAGTACCATCTCTGGGGGCAGCAGCAAAATTTCTCTGGTGAGGATGTCCAGGAATTGACTTAAACAAGTGCGTGCATTGATTACACGCATTGATGGAGTTGTGCGATGTCATTCCAATTACCTTTCTTGCAGCGGGCAAATCACATGCTACCATTGTAAGGGCCTCTTTGACGGTGACAATACCATGATATTTTGTCTGCATTTGTACACCATCAGCTAACAAGAGCAACTCATCCACAAGAAGACGCAAATAATGATTCATCTGGAAGGTCTTGGGCTCCCCAGGTCCAGGCAACAAAGCACAAAGCAACACATTCTTTCTCAAGTTTCTTACATCTCTTGGCAAATTTTGGATTGTAAGGTAAATTCCACCACAACTGTACACACTGTTTGTGTACAACTGGAACCAGTCCACGTTGATCGTCAACATCAAATTAAATTCGGATTGTTGAACGTAAGGTACTTCATCCGCAGGATCCATCTTAAACTCTCTCCAGATACTTCCATCATACACGTCGGACATGACACCAGGAATAACCTCTCTTGATTGCCAATGCTTGACATCATCCACAAAATCTTCACGCAAAAAAAAAGTCTTCAAAGTGGTGATAACTGAATTGTAGAAGAATGATCTCTTGGGCTTCAACTCGGTTTTTGCATTGGCCAAAAAAAGATCGTTACCGCATCGAGTGGATCGAGGAAAAGGCTCTACTGATGAACAGGTCTTTCCAAGCAAAGCAATTTTCTCACAGGCAGTTTCGAATGGGTGAACAGCATGGCAAGTGGTACAACTGACGTATTCCTTCATACCATGATGTACTCTTGATGCGAGCTGACACCAGGCAACAAATGTCTCAGCGCGTACGGGGAAGCGGTAGCGGTGGTGGGTGATCTCCAAAGCAATATTGAACATGATCATCAGGATCTCGCAAGCTTCTTCAGTCAAGTGCTTACCGTTAAGCAAAAACAAGGTCAAAAACAAAACGAATGCCAAAGGCTCGGTGGGAAGATACTCGTTATTGCCAAAACGAGCAAAGGGATCTTTTTAAAAAAGGTTAGTTATTAAACTACTACTCGTACTGCTGAGGTTACCTTCTGCAGGAGCTTCTCCTTCATCATCCTCCTCGTCGTCAAAAATATCGTCGAGTACGTCTTCATCGTCACTTTCCTCGTTAGCATTGATTTCAGCATGTTCAGGTACATCAGCTGTTTCTGTAGCAGCATCTATTAAAAATAATAATTTGTAATTAGGATCGCTCCATTATTCATAAAAAAAAAAAAACTTTAATTACTCTCGTTGGTCTCTAATAACGTGAAAAAAGAAAGATCAGTAAGTGTTAAGTAGATCCTAGTCATGTCTTACGTTGCATGCGTTCCATTAAGAAGGATGCTCTCTCATCGGCTTCTTCATGATTAACAAGAGTCTTTCGGTTGACTAATTTGAACCCATTAACACCCGTTTTACAACGACTGCAGGTGCAACGGCGTAAGTTTTGCATAGTAGTACTCATGATTGTGTTAATTTTAAATAAAACAGAAAAGGGAAAAAGACAAAACAGGGCGTGTACGCTCTGTTACTTCCACCTTCGGAGTTTCTGACCTTTCGAAATTTTTTTTTTTTTTTTTGTAAAAGCATACGGCTTTGGGTATGCAGACGCGTTTTTTAGCAAAACTTTTGTGGATAATTATATGGGATCATGACAAAGGTAATACTTTAAAAGCTATAACGCCAACAATGTATGTGGCACACCCTTTTTTTAAAAAAAAGAGAAAGAGCCAAATTCATTGAAGATAGCAGTCGCTTTTTGCGTGCACGGACAAATATGTCATCATTGACAACCGATACCTTTTGTTATTGTTTACTTTGATTTTAGTTTTCTCATTCATTGTTGTTTCCGCACAGACAGTTGG
>JAEPRD010000197.1:0-49744 GCA_016758985.1 Mucor saturninus | reverse complement strand
AGTTGTATAGCAGTATACAAGTGTATGCTGGTATGCAACATCAAAGGTTGTTTTAATTTCATAGTTTTATTTATTTAAACGATTTGCTTATTTATTCTTAAGTGAATCGTACCCAAATACGACAGCTTTACAATAGAGAACTAAAATTTGTATAATTTGTATCACGATTTTATAACTCATTAAGTGAGCATCATAATACCAGAAATTCGTCTATCTCTTATGGTTTTAACAGAGCTACTTCTTTTTTTTTTTTCAAAAATGCTTTGTAAATTATGTCGGGGATAATTGTCAGATGCTGTGAAGCAGGACTTAATCGGATTTATAGGCTAATTTTGCGATCACGTATGCTTTTGCAACTGCCGTCGAACATAATTTGAGAAGCTTGACAATCTTGTAGACTATATGATATAACAGCATGGCAAATGCTGACAAATTATGTCTTTCAATAACTATGAATAATGAAGAAAAGTGTGAACTGCCTATTGGAGATATACTTTATATATTCAGTAAAAGATACGCTTTGGATTAAACATCCTTCTCTAAATGATATCCTCAGCACTCACACATTCTTTTATTATGTCTAAAATAAGCTAGCGAATACACAGTAAATTGCAATCAAATTAACTGAATACTCGATAAGTGTAAAAGGAACGTATTAGTTTTTTCTTTAAAAAAAATACGCTTTTCTTAGGGACAGCCAAAGTGCACGTAGTCCTAACGTAAGATCTGTGATTTGGATATTCTGTAGACCTGGGAACAAGGATATACAATCAAAAACAATGTAAAAATTACGAATAAATGTATATTAAACGATTTATACTTATTTTGACAGTTCTATCATCACTCTTTCGCCTTGGAGCTCGTTTTATCTTAATCTTACGCAGAAATATTAAAGTAAAGTCCAAACGAGAAGCTGAAAGTAAGCTGTAAAACACATATACTGGTTGACACTATGTTGGTTGTAATAAATGTGTATATATTTCAAGTTGTTAAGTTAAAAGTATCATAATCCCAACATTACAACTAAGCGCACCCTGGCTGTCCCTAAGAAACCCGTTTATTTTTTAGAAAGGAGAAAATAGAAATGTTCATTTAAGCATAAATGCAAACTCTCGCGGGAAGACGCTTTTATTAAGATAGATTATAAATGAAAAAGCTTTAGAATATATAGATTCATGCTTTTGTGGCATCAAAAATGGGAAAAAATACAATAAAACTTGGCGTTTGGCCACAACAACAATTATTTTCACAACTAGATAAACAACAAATTAATAACAATCACGTTCATCCAAGGTGAAATGTTCAGATTTAAGAATTCGAACATGCTATATTGTCATGAAAAAGACGCCGCTAACGTGATTGCATGTTTCCGTCATTATAAAACAGTGGATGCTATACGCGATAATGATCTTTCATTCATTCTTGGTCTTTTTCTTCGCTTAACACGCTGTTTTAAATTAGATTTTTTATGTAGTAAACTGTCGTTTTCGTATATCCTTTTAATCCAAAAAAATGCTCAGAATTATCTAAAATATCAAAATGGATTACTAGAGTTTGATTTTAAGATTTTTTTTTTTAAAAAGACGTAAAATTGGCCAAAATACAAAGGGTATACCGCGAGGAAAATCCAAAATTTTACAAATGAACGTTCTGAATACCCTTTATGTGGATGTAATAAAATATGTTCTTAGATGACTATAGCCCAAATACAATGCCTTGTATACTGGTAATGTTTTTAGAACAATTTTATTATTGAAAAAATAATATTTAGCGCATAAATAAAAATACAGTTTTTGTGAGACAAAGTATTGTTTTTACATATGGAATGCTTTTAAAAATATTGCAAAGGATGCGCCTGATTTTTCTGCGCGTTTTGGGTATAAGATGTTTTAAGTAAAAGTTTAATATCCAGGGACTTTTCTTTAACAAGAAAATTATAAAATGTCATTTTTGATCAAATCGTTTCGAGAAAAGCGGCTCTGTTTTCTCTGATTGTAGGCCGTATAACCACGTCTTGGGGTATCGCGAAAATCTTAAATAATTTTTGAAAAATACAAAGCGGGCCCGAAGGGCCCGCGGAAAACGAGAATCGATAGCATTCTAAGCTTGAAGATGTGGAATTTTATGCTTTAATTTGAATTGTGTGTAAATAATAAAAATGAGAAAAAGAAAGGTTTTCTGTTTGTTTGTGTATTCTCTAAAGGCGAATATTGTATTGCATGCTTTGTGAGATATTTTTTTTTTGATGTTATAATAATGTTGCTTATTTTCTAAGACATTCTTTTGTATTTTCAAATCTTGCGGGGCAGTCAGAATTTGCACAGATACCACATTTGAACTTACAGTACAGTGACTTTGAGCTAGTTACGGTCGATTTGATAAAATCCAATTCAGAAATTACAGGTTTAGTATTAGAAATAAGAGCCTCTTTCAAAAAATTAAGTGAAGATTCCGTATTGTTTGTGTTCATTTTTTTATGGATAACAAAATTTCTATCAATTGTAGCGAAACAAAACGGCGAAGAAGTTCTATAATTACTTTGCCAACTGTTAATCTGCGTTCTGTTATCACACGGTCTTTTTTTTTTTTTTTTTTTTTTTGAAAAAGCACAGCTTTTTGGTTTAGCCTAATATTCCGCAACAGTAAACTTTTTCAAATAGAAAGCACGAGCTAAGTGACGATACGTATACGTAAGTTTCTTGACTCCGAGTCATGGGAATGTTTGGATATCTTTCCATCAAGATTTTTATTGAAGAAGTGTGCTTCCCTTATATAATAAACATATAAATATGTGAGAAAAGCTTGCTTCAAATTTGCCTCATCTCCATTTCCCCATGCTTTTTGGGCCACGGTACCTCTATTCGTTTGCTATGACGATGAGAATCGGTGTTTGAAATACACCGAATTTATAAAGCAAAAAAGGTTTTTTTTTTTTTTTTTTTTTTTTTTGTCTATTCTTTTGGTTTTATAAAGAAAATACAATCAAATGTCAGTTCCTAATCTACCACCTCGTGCCATGGCATCGACACACACCCCACCCACTTCTATCGAGAGTAATACACTTTCTCCTCTCGCACTTCTTGTCCGTTTAGAAACCACGACTGATCATCAACACGTCTTTAAAAGTTGTATTCGGGGGAATGCCACCAAAGATCAGGAAGAACAAGTACTCCAGACCGTCGATGAACAAGATTTAGAAACGTTGCCATTGGATGATATCACCACTTTGTCTCAATACATTTGTCAATCGTGTCATGCTTGGCTTTATGTCAGCCATAGTTTACCCGAAGCGTCCTTCTGTACTGGAACGGATTACGCTTGTCATCACTATCATGTGCAAGGATTAGATACGTACGCTTGCTGTGGATGTGCGTATACGTTGGCAACCGAGATACGTGATCCGGTTTTGCCTATTGCGATATTGAACCGACTCAGCGCAACACGAGCCCAAGCGAGGACGTTTGCCGATCAGATGCAAAACAAGGAACAGACACCCACCATGGCGAGCACATTGACAACCGTGCTTGTGTACATTAAGGATTTACTAACTGGAGCTTCAAGAAATATCAATACCCATAATCCTCATTTTTTGGCCCGAATTGGATTAAGTGACGGAAGGTAAGAGTCTCACCCCCCAAAAAAAAAAAGATTTTCCCTCACTAACTAAAATAAAAACATAGTCAAGCGTTATTGGAAACGATTGGATTTAGGATGGAAGAGAACTATTTTATTGCACCCGAGATTAAATCTGGATCGACTGAAGAGGAACGTTTAAAACAGATTCAACAAGAGATTGTGCTCGTCATGGATGCACTTCGATCCGAATTGGGTGCCACTTCGATTCCAGTGAATAAAGCAGAGGCCGAGATTAAATTCAAGACGGCGGATATGGCCACTTTATTAGGGATCATACCTACCTTGGAAAACCGATACAAGAGTAGCGACGGGTATCTTGTCGGAGCCTATGAGAAATTAGGTTTGACATCAGGCGCTTCGGATACGCTTGTGAAATGGACTTATCACAAGATGATGGAGGAGTACGCAATAGATCCCTATGACGCCTTGGATGCCTTAGTGGTCATAGCACAAGCGACCAAATCAGACCTCTTACAGACATTCATTGCTTGTGAACGTAGCCAAGGAAAGATTGCTAGATCGGATATCGGGGATGCTTATGCCTACTTTGGTGTAACCGATGATGTCGCCGATGACCGATTATTGATTGGATTATATCAAGTTAAATTATCGGATGAACCTTTGGAGAAGAATCTACATCAGGAGAAATTAAAGACTATTGCCATTGCTAGAGGGAGTTTTGAATTGATCAATTTTTTGAAGGAGGAAAGAGGTATTACTTCTGCAACAAATCTTCAATCTGTGGAGGATATGATGGGCGGTAAAAGAAATAGTTTTCGAATAACATTGAATATGAATTACTTACGTCTATTCTATCTCCAGTGCCAGCTCATATGATAAATAATGTTCGACATTCGTAAGTACTCTTTTTTATTTTACATCTTTTTTTCAAAATGTATCGTGTTTTTTCCATCTTCTTTTACTTATCAATTATGCGTTTCGTTATATCTACTTTTGGAAAAAGACCCGTCGGCTTAAACAATATTGGCAATACATGTTACTTCAATAGTGTTTTACAAGTAAGTAGAATCCCAATCATCTTCCTCTTCTTTACAAAACTCATATGTGTGTAGTACTATTTTACCATCTTACCTTTTCGTAACGCCATGATTGAAAATGAACTTTATGTTGAAGATGGTACAAGTGAACTCAAAAAAATTGGTGGTATTGAAGTGGACCGCTCTGAAGTTCGACGAGCCAAGAAATGTAAGTTTTTTTTTCGGTTGTTGTGGTTTCCTTAACAAAGACTGATTTCTATTAGTTGTTGAATTGCTCAAGGAGTTGTTTATAAAGTTACAAGAGACTCATGAACGTGCTATCTCGCCCGAATATGAATTAGCTTACATGGCCTTGTTAAATGAAAAAGATGAGGATAGCACTGAAGTGGAAGAAAAAAAAGACGAGGATACATTACCTGATTTAAAAAAGGAAGATGAGTTAAATAAGGATCTTGATGGTGATTCAAACAAAGAGAAGGAGGAGACGCTTATTGATTTAAAAAATGATGATACACTGGATGAATTAAAGGAGGACATGTTGATGGATCCTATTGATGAGGATGTACCACCACCACCACCACCACCTGTTGAAACACCTGGTACAGATTCTGATATTGAAAGTGCGTTCAGAAGTACGTCCTTCACCTTAGATATTCCACCTCCCATCGATTCACCGCCTAAATATAGTGACATCGTGACTGATAGTGAAGCGATTCCTTCTCTGGACGAAAAAGTTTTGCCTGAGGCTGTTGAACCCGAAGTTTCTAAAGTAAAGGAAAGGCCTAGTGCAGATACCATGATGTTTGGCAAGCAACAAGATGTGACAGGTATAAAGTGAAAAGACATCCCATTGTTTTTTAGTCCGTACTAAGAAATGAGTGACATATTTATAGAATGTATGGGGAATGTCATGTACCTCGTGGAGGCCGCTTTGAAACCTTTAGAGACAACAGAAGACGGAGAACAAATTGATGATATGATTCGACAGGTGTTTTATGGAAAAGCTCGTCAGATTTTATCTTACTGTGATAATAAAACATTGAAAAACGTCAAGAAGGAAATGGAAGAAGATTTTTCTCATGTGATTGTGGATGCGTCGGAGGGCAAAGATTTGTACGATGGATTGGATGAATACTTTTTTGCAGATAAAGTGGAGGAGTTCCAAGGCGGATATGAAGCTACACGTGAAGTGACAGTCAAGTCCTTTCCACCTGTACTTCAGATTTTGGTGCAGGTAAAAAAAAGAAACAAGAAAACTTACAAGGGAAACTCACTTTTATTTATTCGTAGCGTGTACAATTTGACCGTGCCACAGCCAATGTGTATAAATCAAACGCATTTATCCAATTTGATAAAGTGATTTATCTGGATCGTTATTTGGACGCCAATTTTGAAGCCTTGAGAGAAAGAAGGTCTGAAGTAGCCATTTGGCGATCTGAACTTGAAAAGAATAAGAAGCAAGTTTCCAAGTACACAAAGTCCAAGGTATAAACACACCCCATACAAAGGGAATTAAAAGACTAATATAATGAAACAGAAACTTGGTATCCCTGTTCCCGATTTACTGGATGAAACACGTAAAATGTTAAACGAGTTCAAGTTGGATGCACTCTCAGAGGAAGAACAAAGTCAGTTTGATAAGAGTATAAGGTTATTAGAAAAGGAAGCGGAGGAGAAACGACAATTGATACAGGCTGGGACAGAAGCGATTGAACAATTCAAGACGAGTATTCGACATCAATACGATGATTATAAACAACTGGCCTATAAACTTCATGCTGTATTTATGCATCAGGGCCAAGCAAATTATGGCCATTATTGGATTTATATTCTGGATCATGATGAAAACCAATGGTGGAAATACAATGATTCTTTGGTCTCCAAAGTCAATGAATCGGAAATCTATCACAATACCACCGGTGCTACTGCTAACCCTTATTTTTTGGTCTATGTCGATGCAAACAAGGTCAATGAATTCGTTGAAACCATAGTGAAAAATGCACCAACCGCATAAACATAGGAGATTTAAATAAATTTTTTTTTTTTCGAACATAAATAGCTTTTTTTTTTATTTTCTTTTCCTTCTTTTCCTTTTTCTCTCTCCTTTAATGAATAATCAATCACCTCCTCAACTTCCTCCTGGGTGGTAAGCAAGTTTTCTTTTCATTGTTTACTTTTTATTAAGCTATGAATATAAAGGATCGCGCTCTGGGATGAATCAGCACAACGCTATTATTATGTAGAACAAGCAACAGGTACAACACAATGGGAAGTACCCACCGCACCTTCCAATGCTGCACAAGCAGGTGTTGGTAGTCGTGGGGAAGCATCGAGCTACAGTCTTCCACAGGCACAAAATAACATTGGCTATCCACAAGCTGGGGGATATCCACAGGAACAACAACAAGGATATCCACAACAATCCCCAGGATATTCACAACAACAATCTCCAGGATATCCACAACAACAATCTCCAGGATATCCACAACAACAGCAGCAAGGATATCCTCAAGGCGAGAGTAGTAGTTATCAACAACAGAGTCCTCAAGTAGGAGCAGGCAGTAGTAACTATTTACAAAGCCCTGGCTATCCTGGTCAACCTGACTATCCTAACAATGGACAGCCAGCTGACGGTCCTGATGGAGAACGTGGCATGGGAAAGATGCTTTCCGGTAAGAGACTTATAATGAAGTGCAAGAGAAAGGAAAACTCAACTGGGGTTTGTTGCATGATTTAGGATTTGGAGGTGGTGCTATTACTGGTACTTTAATAGGGTAAGTTCTTTTTTGTGGCCAAGTTGAAAGAGTGGGGTTTTTTAATTTTTTTTATTGGGCAGACTTGCAGCAGGTAAACTTCTTGGCAATAATAATCATCATCAACAAGGCGGAGTAAGTTGTTTTTTTATCTTTCTAGAAAGTGGGCGAGATATTTATAAATTCGCATGTAGGGATTTCCGCAGTTTGGTAATTTCGGAGCTCAACAAGGTTATTATCCACCTCCTCCTCCTCCTCAGGGCTATGGTAAGATAGAAACATAGCAAGAGGGCTAAATATATAACATAAAAAACTGAAGTTTTTCTTGTTTGACCATCTTAGGTAAACCTCCCAAGAAACATCATTTCTGGTAGCTTCAACTGTACAAACAATAAAAAAGAATATTTTTCTAAAAAAAAAAAAAAAAAAAACTCCGGTGTAAAGAGAGAGTGAGCGAGCTGACGTGCAAACAGTCCCCCGGACAAAATGTTATGGGGAGGGGGGGAATTAAAAAAAAAAAAAGGCTTAATCTTTTTTCTTTCGTTATTTCTACATAATAAAATGGCTCAACAAGCAAAGCAAGCCGCCCAAAAGTTAGGAGGTATGTTTCCTCAAGGTGCCGGTAAAGGTCTCGGTGGTGCTGTAGGTGCCATTGCTATCCTTGGTGCTTTAGGTTATGGTGTCAATGCTTCTCTTTTCAACGGTAAGCTTCATGATTTAAATATTCCGGGGTATTGTAATGGGTTCAATCTGACATGAGACACATTCTTTAGTTGACGGTGGTCATAGAGCTATCAAGTACACCCGTCTCTTTGGTGTCCAAGATACTGTTTACAACGAAGGTACTCATTTCATGATTCCCTGGTTCGAGACCCCCGTCGTTTATGATGTCCGTGCAAAGCCTCGTAACGTTGCTTCCTTGACCGGTACCAAAGGTAATATAATCGCTTGTCTTTAACAAAGTGTTGTGTGTGTGTGTGTGTGTGTGTGTGTGTGCGTACGTGCTAAAAGAATAAGCATGCTAGATTTGCAAATGGTCAACATTACCTGTCGTGTACTTTCAAAGCCTCGCGTTGATCAACTCGCCACTGTGTACCGTACATTGGGCCAAGATTACGATGAACGTATTTTACCTTCTGTCGTGAACGAAGTGCTCAAGTCCGTTGTTGCACAATTCACTGCCTCTCAATTGATTACACAACGTGAGCGTGTCTCTCGTCTTGTTCGTGAGAACTTGGTTCGTCGTGCCTTGCGATTCAACATTATTTTGGACGATGTCTCTATTACTCACGTTGGTTTCTCACCCGTGTTCGAAAGTGCTGTTGAAGCTAAACAAATTGCTCAACAAGATGCTCAACGTGCAGCATTCATTGTCGATAAGGCTCGTCAAGAAAAGCAATCCATTATCGTCCGTGCTGAAGGTGAGGCCAAATCCGCTACCTTGATTGGTGAGGCCATCGAGAACAAGCCTGGTTTCCTCGAGTTGAAGCGTATTGAGGCTGCTCGTGAAATCGCCTCTGTTATTGCTCGTTCTGGTAACAAGGTGATGCTTGATTCAGATACCTTGTTACTTAACGTCAACACACCAAAGCAAAACTAAAAGAAGTCGAATTAGAAGATCCCAATTTATACATACAAACTCACATACACGGAAATAAACACTTGTAAAAAAAAAAAAAAAAAATAGAGAGCGGCAATGTGAGATGGATAAGGTTGCCACACATACGTGCCCTACGCATATTACACACGCACACACAACAGAGCAGCTGGAAGTATCATCTTTCTAATATCTTACTCCCGGAGTGGAGAAAGCGCATGATAGTGCATGTGACAGTTCTATTTTTCAAAGGACTTACCTCATTTTCTTAAAAAGTGATCGGATTTATCTTCAAAAAAGGGTGATAAATTTCCCAGGAAACTTATCTCACCTGGTAAAATTGGATCCGTTCTACATGCTTTGCATCATCTACCACCTTTAAGTGAGGTTTTTATACATGTAAAAAAAGTTGCCAATTTTTATTGTGTGGACATCGGGTATGCTGTCGTTTCCATACTGACGGGTAGCCAATAAGCAAAGAGGGTGGGGGAGGGTAGCGTTTCAATGGCAACCTTTATTTATTGACCTCTTACACTTTCCAGCTGTCAAGATTAATTTACTGGTTTTTTTTTTAAAAAAAAACAATACAAAAGGCATTAAAAAGATTTTTTTCTTTCATTCATGCCGGTTTGTTCGTCATCTAATGTACCCAAAAGGGTCGAGACAAGACACTTTCATGTGCTTTTATATGTATTTGTCATGTTTTAGTATTTGCTTATGTAGGCCGGAGCAAGTGGTTTTTTTTTTATATCTGTAATTTGAGAATGATAAACAAGGACTGTATATCAACAATGTCAAATGAAATCATTCCAGAATACGCGTCATATAAACGTGCCAATGGATTTCAATGTAAGGTCTCCCTCGACAATTGTTGAAGCAATACGTTTTTCATGCTCATAATAGGTCATTAACACATTCCCATATATAGCACAGATGTGAGCAGAGAAGAGAGAAAAAAGTGATGTCAGATTTAATATAGTATGGATTCGGAGATTTTTTTTTATCTCTCTTTTTTGTGAAATCAGATGACACTTTCAATGGGAAAAGAGAAAGTAGATCTTTCAAGACTGTGCAATCGGCTGGTTGTTTCGGACTAAGCCGATGGGGGGAAGGGGTCGATCATAAGTGAAGAAAATTTTTTCTTTCAGTAGCCCTGAAACACTTTTATTCACCCTCAAGGAACAGGTCACAAGTCCAGAACAACGGCCACAAAAAAAAAAAAAAAAAAAAAAAACCACCTCGCGAAGGTTTTTTTTTTTGATAGAAAAAAGCGATTTCCAACCGGGCCTTGCGGGTGTCACCAATGGGAAACTGTAGGGTAATATTGGCCGAAGCTTATTAAAAAAAAAGAGAGTTGGATATTAAGTCGGCTGTTTCTATTTGTTTGTGCAATCCAATTATTAAAAGGGGATAGATTACAAAGTGACGGCTGTAAAGGGGTGGGCGGGGGTGATGAGGCAGATATATTTTTTGTATGATTCCCTCAAGAAGATAGCTGTCAAGCAAAAGGGATAATGTATTACTTTTGGATGGTTGTTTGTATTCACAGGACTATATATGGGATTGTTGTAAAAATAACTTTAAGTGAACGCGTGTGCGCGTCGTGTGAAGACAACGGCATTTTTGAAGGATCGTTTACCGAAAAGCCATGTAACATTTCACAAGGAAATAAATAAAAAGGAACCCAAGCCATCCGCACGTACCACCTACCTTCCATTATTCGGAAATTCCATTCCTTTTGTTGTATGCTGAATAAAATATGTTTGATTAATTCTTACATATCATAAACATTAACATATCTGGTGATGAACCACGGTCTTCTTCAGATATTTCTCTATTATATATATATATAGATATATATATATACATATTATACATGTGTGGGAGAGAAACAGAATATACATGTAAAAAAAAAAAAATTGGTGTAACTCACCTGCTTCCGATTACTTAAAAAGAGGTAAACGAATCGTTAGAAACTTATAAGAAAGCCCGTTCTCGGAACTGTTTAAATTTTTTTTCTTTTTTTTTTTTTTTTTTAATATCTCTTTCTCTCTCTCTTTTCCTTTTTTTTTCTTTTTTCTCTCTCTTGTAAATAAAAATGGATATTAAACTTGTAAAGAATATTCGACGTAGACGTAGTGATTGTGCTTGGAGAAAGAACAGCACGAGTTCTTTGAAAGAAAGCGACGTGAATGAATTGGTAGAATATCCTTCGGGACCCATTCATATTGTATGTTCATGGAATCCAGTCAACAGAAGCGATAAACCACCTTATTCGTACGCAACTATTATCGGACATGCCATTCTCACCAGCAAAGAAAGAAAACTCACACTCAATGATATCTATGTTTGGATAACTGAGAACTACCCCTTTTATTCCAACGACACGCAAGGCTGGCAGGTAATACTATTTTATTCAATTAAAATTAATCTTATCACTCACTAAAAAACTTATGCAGAACTCTATAAGACACAATCTGTCGCTTCACAAAGCGTTTGTAAAGATTGATCGCGACTCAACGGGTCAGAATCCACCTCGGAAAGGCTGTTTCTGGACAATCCGAAGTGGAAAAGAAAAGTCATTTATTGATAACCTACAAAAACCCGTCAATTCTGTGCGAAAGCAACAATCTTTATCGCACCTGAACTCTTCCAGCTTTCTACGTCGTCAACAACAACAGCAAGTACGTCGTTCTTCTGTCTTAAATGCTGGTGAGGGGTTTAATAGCTTTCGTACGACAGTGATACCAACAAGGAGTAGCAGCAGTACGATGGTTCCGGAAGCCGAAGCTATTGTTGCCACGACATCATCATCTTCCTCATCATCCGATCATCACTCCTCCTCCAACAGCTCATCCCCTATATATCATCAATTGATTGTACCCGAATCCAATACAACGTTGCATGTGTATCCTGCTGACGAACAGGAATTATTCGGTGCGGACAATCAGTCTTATTCAGGAAATAGTTATATCACGTCACAGCCACCACCATCACTTTCTCCTTGTGATGCATATTCGACCACATCTTCATTTCCCGAATACTATAACACAAGAGGCACACAAGATTTCTCGTTTCAGTATAAACCTACAACTACCTTTACAGCTCACCCATATCAGCAGTACATGATGGATTATACACAGCCGATAAAGCAAGATGTCTATTACTATTTACAGCAGCAACAACCTCGCCTTGATGGCCATGGTGGTGATTTTAGTTCGTTTCTTCATAGATAATACCTTCTTCTTTCCCCTTTTCTTTATGATATACCTCTCTCTCTATTGTTCTTTTTTTTTTCTTTTGCTTTTTCTTTTTTTTTTTTATGTATGTACAAACCTCAAAAAAAAATCTTATGCTTATATGCCCTTCTATTTTTTTTTATTGACAACAAAATAATAATAAAAAAAAAAAAAAAAAAAAAACTTTTTTTATACAGATGGTTTGACGAGAGGAGGATAATGAGTGATGGTGGATGGAGAAGTAGACTGTAAACAAAATGAGCCAGTACTACTTTGTTGTTGTTGACCTTCTATAAAGGTAAGCGGTTGTTGATCTTTTACTTGATTAGGTTTATAAAGTACCACACTAGCTGCCGAAGCGGGTACAACAAGGTGGTCATAACTAAATCCACGCGGAGGCTGTTGGGGATCATCGTGTAATGTGGCCGAGTCTCCCTCCTGATGATACTCAAAGTATCTTTCTTCCGGATACACCACTGTCTCTTCTTTTTCCTTCTTTTGTCGTCGCTTGCTCTTGCACATCATGTAAATGATACCCGCCATTATCATGAACCCAACCTATCCATTTTTTTTTTATATGTTTGTACAAATTTAGTTATATGAATATTTTAGTTGCTGTAGCACACGAACCACAAGTACCGAGCCAATTGTAATCCCGATAATAGAGGGAAGACTAAATCGCATCACTTTTTCCACCTGTCTGCCATTATTGGTGTCCAGCATCGAGTAGCTTTTAAGCCAGGTTGCTGAACCTGATAAACTTAAAAAATAAACATCGTTTGTAATTAATCCTTTTTGATTCACGCCAAACAGCACAAATAATGTATCATTACATAAGATGGCTACTCCAAGATAATAAATTAGCTTACTAAACTCTCTATCTCTCTCAATTTTTTTTTAAACTTTACCCGAGTGTCCAAACCGTGGTCCTGCACCCTGCGTTTGCTCATATTCTTCCATTCTGGTATATTCCAATGTTTTTGGATCAAACAAATAAAGATAGTCTGAAACTGCAGAAGGATCTAAAAAATCCGGCTTGTGTCACTAACTACAGCGTCTAAAAATAAAATGACATTTGTATAACTCACGCTTCTCGTTGCCATCATCTGTCGCACCTCCATAAATTAGAATCTTTCCAGAATAAGGCACTACATATAGAATGAATATATATATACAAATGCGATGAGTAACATACAATGGAGATGAGAATATATATATATATATATATCGAATGGCTAACAAAAGTGGGGAGGGGTTTACCTACAAAGGTTGGCACTATGCATGTAACGGCTTGACATGGTGGGTGCGGAAGGACTATCTTTGGAAATCCAGGTAGCATCTACGGTATTATACAAAAGAATCTTTGTCATGGGAATAATATTGTATGGAATCAAGTTATCTGTCAACGTAGCGGTTGTTCGGATCCGACCCCCCAAGTAGAATATGCTGACGCCGTCATTGTCTAAAGTAGCTGTATGTCCAAATCTGGTAAATGTACCAAGGGGTAATTGACTAGGGCATACCGACCACTTGAACATCTACATAAACAAGCTCATGAGTGATGAGGCTTACACATAAAAAAAACCTTATTTACCGGGCTTGTAATGGACAAGACGGTGGTTGTGTTGACTGGGTAGCCTGGATATTGTCCACTATCAAGATGAGAAACGTTTAGCGAAAAAAAAAAAAAAAAAAAAAAAAAAGAGGGGTGGGTGGGGGGAGAACCCTTTCATACCTTAGTCCACCCCAATAGTATATTCTTCCTTTATTAGGTACCTTGACGGCTGTTCCCATATAACTAATTTACGATTAAATATAAGATGGTTATATATCATTCCAAACAGGGGCAAAAGCCAAAAACGGTTTTTTAACACACAAAGGGGTTCCCTTGTTAAGCTAACAAAAAAAAAACTTTTTTGCTTACATTGCATTATTTGAAAGATTTCTTCCATCATTGGAAATAGAAGACCAGGTGTTTGCTTTGGTATCGAATAAACGAGAAATGTTTTTGACATAGGGAGTTTCATTGTAACCTCCATCGACCATGTAGCTAGAGTCGGAGATGGAAGTAGCTGTACCCGCTAAAGCAGGTTCGTTCATAAAGTTGGGATCGTCTGGAATACTGATCCATCGAGCAGACGTTTCATCCAGCGTCAAGGTCTGTTGAAGGTCAATATAATGGTGTTCGTTTAATGCTCGTTTCACAATAATATCTCCCAAGGAAGCGTAACCACCCGAGTAACAATAAATCTTCGTCGATACCAGTTTACAAGCTAATTCATGCATGATTAAGAAATAATTATAAAAAATAATAAAAATTTGCCTGTGTGTAATACAAAAAATAAGTTTATTGTTTACATGATTTATAATTCGGTGTCAAGGAAGCGGCTTGTATACATGTTGAATAGAATAGAAAGAGTAATAGATTAAATAGAGTCATTTTGTATTAAAAAAAAATGAAAAAAAAAGCAGTATAAAATAATAAATAGATTAAATCAAAATATAAAGGAAAAAAAAACAAATTTCTCGCATTCTGTATAAAGTCATAGGTACATTGCATTTTGTTATTTGAAAGCGTCACAAAAAAAAAAGGGCAGGGATGCACATTTCTTCTCTATATTTTTTTTTATTGTTAAATCGTGCCTGTTGAAACAGACACAGCAACAGCTGCAGCCGCACCAGCAGCAGCACCCGCATCGTTATTCCCTCCAATCGCACTTCCTCCTCCTCCCGTTCCACCCACAGCAGCACTCCCTGTCGCTCCTTGATTTTGGACTTTACTCGTATTCAGCCAAAGTCCTCGCTCAAATCCTTCTTCATCTCCAGAATCCTCTGCTTCCACCTTCACTTCCCCTTGGTATCGATACACCACGGGCTGCTCAGGAGTGATATATTTGATCTGCAATCGATGCAACTCATCCTTCAACTCCAGCAAGAAGTTATTATGTCGCATCCACTTACCAGCCGAATCTTGCCAATTCTTGGCATGCTGAAAAAAAAATGTCACCGTCAACAAGTCCAGTTTTTCAAACGCAATAATGTTGGCTCCACACGCATCTCTTGTATACAGCTTGGGATACTTGTTGCTCCACGCAACCATATGATCTCGTAGTTGCATGAGTTTAGAAGAAGGTGTGTGATACGACACCTGGAACTTGAATCGCTCTGAGGTACGGCCCGATCTTCGACAATTCACAATGTACTTTGTGGCCAGCACAGAGTTACGCACATACACCACCGACCCATCCAAATTCCGAAACGTAGACACCATAATACCCACATTGATCGTCACCCATTCTTCCGTATCCACCAGTATACGATCGCCCGTATCAAAGGGGTGCGTCACAAACACAAAGATTATCGACTCAAAAGCATTTCGTGCACTACTTCCAAAAATAAAACTAGCAGCGATAAAGGCACTCCAAAGTGGCGTCAGCTGGGAACTGACATTCACACCAAATACCGCCAACGTCACCACCACCCAGATGCAGATAAAGATAATAATCATTAAAATGTCCAGTTTACCCGTCGCTTGTGACATATCACGCATCGAACGCGCCAAGTTCTGTCGATCGCGGTAAATACGAATACACCCCGCTCGCATCTCGCGTCGACTGATATCACCATTGTCATCTGAATCAAATAACGAAAAGGCTTCCCTGGCATCCTTGATCGTTCGAAAATAAGGATACATGTCGGATTCGAGCACATGTTGACGAGTGGGGTTAGGTCCCATGATATTATAATAAATCTTTCTTGCTAATTGTTTCGCTTGATTCACAGGATCTTGAAAGGCAGATTGTTGCGCTAATTTACGATATCCACTCATAAACAAGCCCGATTTTGACGTATCCGAAGAGATGGAAGATATACTGGAATCAGAACGCATGATTTTTTCATTGTTGGGATTTGTAGAGGTGGTATCCTCCTCCCCTTCCTCCTCCTTTTCTCCTCCCACCTGGTTATTCTTTAATTGCTTCACCACATTATCCATAAATCCCTGTCTCTTCTTGGGTTCTTTCTTTGTTGTTGTTGCCGTTGTCATGGGTATCGGAACCATGGTTTCAGGTGGCGGAGACCCTGTATCGAAATGCACATTTCTTTCCTGTCTTTTGTTCCTACGATTATAAATCCGCTTAAACACCGTCTTGGTCCCCTTGGGCCGTCTCAATTTATCCAGAATATGCAACGCGCGTTGATTCTTATTCAATCGATCACCATACGCCTTTTTATGAAAGGTTGTGGCAATGATCTGTAAAAAGAACTTTTCGATGAACAGTAGCAAGGTTGCCAAAAAGAAGACTTCCCATACTTGCTCCAGAATCTTTACATAGTACGGTCGCATGGACCCCTCGGGTAAATCAAGCTCGCGTCGAAGAAAGGCCCATGAACCCCATGTCCATGCACCGATCACCACCAGTTTGGTATAGGAGCGTAAATCATTGTAGTACTTTTCTTAGAAGGGTGAGTTTTTTTTTTTTTTTTTGTAAGTACATTCTTTCAAAAACCCTCTTTACCGCTAGTTTCGATCGCACAAATTCCGCTTTCATGGGTGTAATAATCCCTGCCACATTTCGAATCAACCACGGTAGGATCTCTACAATCATTTGTGTGGCAAGTGTCACACAACATACAAAGGCAACAAAGGTAAACCAAAGCGCAAGGTTGTACGAAGTCATGGTGGGATCCGTTTGTGGCTTGACCGTAATAAATACTGCGACACATACCGCCACAGAAATAGCACACATGATAGAGAAACAGATCCATGAGAGCCGCGAAGAGCTTCTTGTAAGGCATAGGCAGCAATGGTGGTCGGGTGGTAAAGGTGTATCTTCTTCATCTGAGTCCAGATCGTCCCAATCAAATTCGCTTTCTTCGTCGCCAGGATAGTCCTCTACTTCCTCCTCTTCCTCTTCTTCTCGAGGGTTGTTTTCTTCATGACATGTTTCATGGTGCTGGACAGTGACATCGTCCTCTTTGAAATATATCATTTTTATTTAGATGTTTGTTTGTAATTTTTTTTTTTAAAAAACAAAAGAAATAAAATACCCGTCTGTGGCCTCATCATTTCTAATTAGGGTGTAAGAAGCAGACAACGCAAAAATGACAGAAAATAATAATAAAAAAAGAAAGAAAGACTGAAAACTCCCTCGGGCGTGAAAGAGGGGTCTTGGATGATGTAAAAAAAAAAAAAAGGTTTTTTTTTTATTAATTAACTTAATCGATATCCATGTCTGAGTCACCTTCTTGCTCCAGTTCAGCAGTTGCGGATTTGGAGTTTTCCAGACGAACACACTTCGAAAGTAATTTCCCGCGTAATTCAGATAGATTGACACCGGATCGTTTGATAAACGCAGGGACGGGTATATTACGATAATTCACGGTATCGCGTTGCCAATGATACATATGACTCCAATCGCTATCTCGGCTTAATTTTCTTTCGAAATTTGAAAACATCATTTTTTGCCGACTGATATCCGTCGGGTTCTTACTCTGTAATTCCCGTCCCCCAAATTAATATAACGTGTCTCGGTAAACATAAAACCCCACCCCCCATCATCATCATCCCATTTTTATAAAAATAATAAAATAATAATAAAAAAAAAAACCACGCTTGTGACTTACCAGTTCTTTTAATCGCGCCGTTCGTTCTTTCTCACGCAATTGATTCGCATGAATATTAAATTCACGTAATCGCTTCATCTTTTCTTCTGCTAATACGCGTTCCTTTTCCAAACGAATCCTCTCCTCCTTCTCAAACTTCTCTTGCTTCTCGCGCTCCTCTTCTTCTCGAATACGGGCTCCGTTCTTGATCTGCGAGTACAAATCCGCAATATCAAACCCCTTTGTCACCTCCTTCACTTTGGGTGGTGGTGAAATGCGAGGCTTGCCCTGTATCAGTGAAATGCCCGAGGTTCCTCCTGCTGCTGTTGATGATGATGCTGCTGCTGCTGCTGTCGTCGCTGGGGGTGGTGAAATTCGTGGTTTATGGGCTGCTGTTGATAACGATGGTGGAGGAGGCGAAATCTTGTATGGTTTTTTGTTAATCATGGTAGGAGGTGGTAACGAACTCACGTTTTTGGCTAACGCCGCCCATTTGTCATGATTGGGCAACATATCCGGTTTCTTGCTCATCGTCGGTGAAGTAGGTTTACCAATTGCTAATTTAGCTGGCGCGTGTGCATGGATCGCTAATTTTGGATGTTGTGTAGGTTCCTTCGATAACGCCAAGTTGAGTTTATTCACCTTCACTGGCTCCTCTTTTTTACTATTATTGCCTGTGGGGATCTTTAGTCGTAATATATTCGATCGTCCTAAATCTCAAATGTTAGGTATGTGGTTTTCACATCTTTTTCTTTCCTTTACCTGATGCACTGCCTGAAGCACTGGGTAGGTTGGCGGATGATTTGATTTGAATAACAGAAGGTGTCTCTGATGCCTCTGTTGTTGGTTTGGGTGGTAGTAGTGCTGCTGCTGCTGGAGCTGCAGATGCAGTTGCTGCAGGTTGTGGAGGTGTTTCTGGTGAATGTCTTGATGGTACCTGATGTGATGTATTTGAAGTATGATCTACAGTCACATGTTGTTGTTGCTGTGATCTTTTTTCAGGCACTGGTGGTGTATTATATGTCATATGCGTAGTTGTGGACGGCTCTTTTTATAAAGCAATGTTTTAGCGCTAGAATTAGATGTATATATAAAATATATAGAAACTCACCTTTTTCAGAAGTACGTCTCTTCTTAGAAGAAGACTTCTTCTTAGTCTGATGCAGCTTATCCCAATACTTTTCAAACACCTGTTCCAATTGATGACCAAACTTATTGATATCATGCTCGGGTGGATTATAAGCATAACAGTTTCGAAACATGAGTCGGATATCCTGAGCTAGTTCCTCTTCATCGTGGTATTCGCCTTGACGTAATTTCTTTTCATACGTGGACATATCCATAGGCTGTTTAATGATATCATAGTAGTCGGTGGCCCCCCAGGCATCAGCATCCACAGGGTTAAGAAAGGGCCAACTGATGCTTTGGTATTTAGGTTTCTTGAGCTCTTTCACGATGGCTTCACATCGTTTGTATTGGTCATCAGGCATACTCTGTCTCTTGTTGTTGTTCAGCTGGAGTTTCACGGTCAAGGGTCGAATGGGCGCGGCAGGTGGACGTTCCTGTTTGGTGTAATTGTATTCGTAAGTATCGGAGGATGGCTTTGTAGGGGCGGCAGGTGGAGGTGTCATGGGACGAGGTGGAGTCACAGCAGGAGCTGGAGCTGGAGCTGAAGGAGGCGTGGGATGAAGTGAATTCACAGATGAGTAGGAAGGCTCGATATTGGATGCGTATATATCTGTAGTGTAGTTGGAAGGATACATGGGATATGAGTCAACAGGATATTCGTAAGAGGTGTAATTAGACTGCTGTTCTTTATGTACACCACTGGATCCAACCACAGGTACAATAGGTTGTCCCAAAGGCTAAAAATTTCTTGATGAGTTTGATAAAATACAGAATATATATATATATATATATATATATATAAACTTACGTGATCTTGCAAGATATGAGATATATTGACATGCGGAGGCACTTTTTTAAGTTGTCTTTTAAACGATTCTTCCAACTTTTTAGCGTCCAAGGTGACCGGATCGTATTCGTTATTGTAAAGATAACAGTTGTCAAAGATCAATTGAACGTCAGCCAAAAAGGCTTCAACGGTAGGGTAGGCGTTTTGTTCAAGCTTAGAATCAATCGTGCCCAAATCCATAGGGTGCTTTATAATGTCAAAGTAATCCAGAATGTTGAACTGTACGGGATCCACAGGGTTTTGGAACGCAACCGAACGTTTATTTCGTTTCAAGACTTTCATTGTGTTTTGACAGAACTGCATATCGGAGGGAGACATGGTAGCTACCTCTTCACTGCTTCTTTTTTTTTATTTTAATGTCCATTTTTATTTTTTTATGTTTACAAAGGAAGAAAACTTACGGATCCTCATCGTCTACCATGCTAGCAAAGGGTCTCTTTTGAGAAACGTACGACATGTTTTCGTTCTGTTAAATCAAGAGGTCACGCTTAAAAAAAAATAGAATGCCCACTTGGAAACGATCTCTTAATGTGCAAAAAAGAGAAAAATTAGCGTTGAAAAAAAAAAAACCTTTCTCTCGGTTTGTTTACGTCACAGATTAAGATTTTGTTTGTAACCCCGCGTCTCAATATTTTTTTTAGGTGAAGGAATCATTTTCATACCTTTCTTCTTTTTAATGATCAACTCTACTTATGCAGGAAAAGTCAAAAAACCCGATGTATACGGTATCCGAAAACGAAAAGCCAAACAAATACAACACCATGATGACGACGATGATGATGATTTCCCTATAACAACAACAACAATGGAAGATTGGAATATCAACTCGGATACGATATCCGCAGCAGAGTATCTTACAGGGATGAAGTGTAGTTTCGGATTATGTCTATCGCATCAAATATACAGCATCTTAGAAAATCACACCACCGTCGATCGAGAGCTGGTAAAAAGAAAAACGACGACGATGGGATTCTATTTTACGAGTATGCAGCCACTAAATATTACTATTTAGCAAGAAGCGATACAGGCGAAAACCTGGCGAAAGTTTCATATCATGGGATCATTGGAAGATGAGTATCTCCTCTCTCAAACAGATACCTATCTCTCTCATGTGCGTGGACAAAGGAACGACGATCCCATTGTATTTGGTAAACAGACAGCTTTTTTTTTTTTTTTTTTTTTTCGTAGATATGGAAGGAGTTACAAAGAGGGATATTAACTGTATGGAATAGATAGGTTTGAAAAGGTGATTGAAAAGTACATATCAACGTCCATCAAGAAGGAAATTCTAAGATCAGAATTCGAATACAATGAAAAACAAGTATCGTTTCTTGTTTCAAGGGGATTTTTATTGCCTCATATGAACACACCCGATCTCTATTGGTTTTCAATACCCCGACAAGGTAAATTTATGTCAAATCTGTCCAATGGTAGGACGGAAATCCTAAGGATCATCAAGAAGCGGCCTACACGAGATATCATGGAAAAGGTAAACCTTTTTTTTTTGAAGTGTTTTTATTTATTGTTTATTTACAAAAGTATAAAAAAGATGTTGAAACAAAAAAAGTTGGTTAAAACGAAATTCATGATGGAATTCCTAATGCATGATTTGATTGGTAGTGGTAGAGTGGAAAAGTAAGAAGGTTTGGGGGGTATTATATATAAATGTAAATGTACTGATGGTGTTTATAAAGGTATTCGACCACAATGGGAATTCTAATTCGTTTGACAAATAAAGGGGAGATAGGCATATGATTTACTACAGTTATATAATTTGGGGGGGGGTAAGTGGAATAAATAGAGGGCATAAGTTATGTACACAAAAGAAGGGCAGGAAAGAATCATATATATATAAAGAGAGAGACTGGTTTTAGACAACATTCCTTAAAGGGGATTGTCTCCCCCAGACAAACTCATCGGATCTCTTTCGACATGATTTGGGAACCGCATTGTTTGTGGTGATTGCCAATTTACGCAAATAATCAGAGTTGGATCTAGTGTCTCTGACATAACCATGCGTATTAGCCCATTTTGGCTGTTGTGCAGATTTATTTACCGTGGGTGGATTAGAATGTTCTATCCAATGATGCTGTGAATGATGATGACCACCTGTTTGTTGATATTGCTTGACAGTCTTGTGACGGTTTTCTCTTTCCACCGCAACAACATTTAAATTATCATTATGGCTGCTGCTTTCCTCTTCCAGCTGTCGCTTCTTGCTCGTGTAATAATTACGCAGATCTCGATTCATGTCATTGTCTTTTTTGATCGCTGTCTTGGCAACCACTCGAATCACTGTATGTGGATCATTCTTCACAACAGTGGGTCCTACTTTCGGATGATGCGGGATCTTATTGACAAGTGTCGATAAGGCCTTTTTGATGCTAGAAATGGAAGGTGTGTGATGATTGGAGGAGGCAAGCGTAGAAGAAAAGCGCATTTTAAAGTGAAAGTAGAAAGTAAAAAGTAAGTTGTAAAAAAAAAAAAGAAAAGAAAAAAAGTCTAGGTTTTTATAATAAAATAGGTAATTGACAAAAAGTCTAGTTTCTATAGAATAAGTATATGCAGTGCATGTGATATGACAGACAAACATGGAATTCTATTTTTATGTAAATATTTATCCCCTCAAACGCAGTTTCCAAATCTCAACGTCTTCATTTGCCACTAAAATCTGATGAGTTTGAATTAATTTCTTCAACACCATGCTTGCATCAAAACCCAAGGCTCTAGCCTTTGCAATAAATCCATCCACCACCAAATCATCTCGTCGCTCCATCGCAATCAACACAATAGTCTTGGTGTTGGAAAAATGGCGTATACACCGTAACAAAGGATCCACAAGCTGTATTTCATATATGCAATCGGAAGCTAATATATAATTAAACTTTTCTTCTTCGCTACAAGGTAAATTGAACCAATCCAAGGCCCTGACCTGGATCTGTGGCCGAATATCACTGTGGTACGTGTGATGCAAATGATGCCACCACCTCTGAATCTCCTCCACCGCACTTTGACTATTCTTTTGCAGGACTCGATCAATGACACTGGGTAAATCTGTCAACGTCGTCTTGAACCCCAGTGAAGCCATCACCAGTCCCGCCAGTCCACACCCACTACCCAATTCAAGACAGCTTTTTTTATTCTTGACATTCACAACATCATGTCGAATCTCAAATGTCGGTACTTTGACCGAATCGAACAAATACAACGACAACAGTTTGGCGGAATCCCACACCGTCGTACCATGATTTTCCGTATGATTTTCCTGACTTAGGCTTAATGAAAATAAGGGATTCAACTGAATCGAAAATGTCTTTAATGACTTTGTATTATCCGACATGTCTACTTGCATCTTTTATTTGTCTCTCTGCAATGGATTTAAGAAAGAAAGAAAACCCAAAAAAGGTTTTTTTTTTTTCATTGTGTAGGTTGGACGGCTTTTTTTATTATTATTATTCATATTATTTAATTGACAGTCTCACCATACTTGACCATCATCGAAAGTGTTTCATATATCAAATCAGCTGCCAAAAAACTAGTCAATTGGGCTTGAGTGTCATATGCAGGGGCAACTTCCACTAGATCCATCCCCACAATATTGTACCCATCCAGACTACGGAGAAGGTATCGCATCTCCCTTGTCAAGAATCCACCCGTCTCAGGTGTTCCTGTAGCTATAAATACATTTTTTTTTTTTTTTTGGTTCTCTGTTTTTAAACATTGCACATTTACAACACACTTTTTTTTTTAAAAAAAAAATCTTACCTGGTGCCATCGATGGATCAATCACATCAATATCAACAGACAAATAAACCAGTGCATCACGCTTGGGCCCCAGCACCTCTTTCATACGTCGAGCGATCCCCTCCAGCCCCAAATCAAAAATATCATTGGCTTTAATGATATGAAATCCTAACGCTTCATCGCGCCCAATATCCTGTTCTTCATACAAACTGGATCGTATACCCACATGTAAACTGGAACCGTGAGCAATCAAGCCTTCCTTGGATGCATGATACAATGGGTTGCCATGGTTATATTGAGACCCTTTCGCCTTTACATTGTAAATCTCGGGAGCCCACGTATCCAGATGCGAGTCAAAATGAATGACCGACAGAGGTCGACCGTGAGCAACTGACATGGCTCTTAGCACGGGTAAAAGAATCGTATGATCTCCACCTAAAGTGATCAGACGAGGAACATGAAGACCAGGACGAGATAAGATGTAACCTGTATAGGCCTCAATTTGGGAGAGTGCATGTTGACTGTCAAATGGCTCAAAGGGGATATCACCACAATCAACTGATTTGGCCCAAGATTTAAATGGATTTACACCCACTTCAAGATTATATCCCTAAACAAGTTTATTTTTAAGTATTCCCATACACAACACCCCCGTGGCTTTTCGTTCATGTACCTTGATACGTTTGGACCCTTCTCGAATAGCAGAGGGACCAAAACGAGCTCCTGTTCGAAAGGTAACGCCGATATCATAGGGGACCCCCATGATGGCAATATCGTAATCTTCCTCAGGGAGGTCCTTATCCCAGCAATCGAGATAGGGCAAATGAGCAAATGTAGAGATACCAGCAAAGGAGGGTACGTATCCACCTTCTTGTAATACAGGTCGGTTCGAAATGACAGGTATTTCAGCTAATAAAGGGATTTGTCCACTCTCATGTCCCTTCACACTAAGCACTCCATAAAGTATTAATAGACTGTTTAAAATAAACATTTTTTTTTTTCAAAATAAAATAAAAATAGATAAGAAAAACAGAGAGGGATAGCATCTTATAATCTGTCATTTTTTATAGATTAACTTTATTACTTTTCACACGAATTTGCATTGGCTGCAATGACTAAACACCTAAGAAAAATGAAAAAATGTTGTACAAAAACGTTGAGCCAATCATCAACTAGTACGCGTTCATTTAATCATTGATTTTTTTTTCTCTCTCTCCAAGTAAGTTCACACTTTCCTTTTTGCTTATATATAAAAAAAAAAACCATGACAAGAGGCTGGAAGCGAGTCCTATATATATCTCGTAAAAAAAGACAAAAAAAAAAGTCTTCAAAAAAATACCTTTCTCTCGAATGACTAACTTTTTCATGGTTTCTTTCTAGCTCTTGTACTTGCAAGTGTAATCCTTGTCCATGCATCGGATCAAGCAGAGGTAAAAAGACCATAAGCAGGAACAAAACTCCTCTTCACCTTGTCATGTTCTAACCTCTCTAATCCCGTGATGAAGGTGTTGACAACTTTTTCTATAGAACAAGAAGGTAAAAATTGACACTGGGCCACAATGCATAATAATAAGAAGAAGAGGCAAGGTTCACTTAACAATAATTTATTTTAGGTCAGAAATTATATCATTCAGCTGTACAACAATTGGAGCAAATCGAGCAAAAATTAAACCCCAATGCAACCACCACGACACACAACGAAAATCAATCCTTCACCGATCATCTCCTTGCTAAAATCACCCGATTCTTTTGGCAACCTTCAATACCTACCGAAAACGCATTGGATATCGCTTCACACGATGATGTATTTCAACCCGTCATTCGTATCCTAGAACGATCTGCACGAGAATTTCATAACAATGATGCCTTGCTCTTACTAGCCGAACTTCACTTTGTAAATACTTTTTTATTTTTTTGTTATTTAGAAAAAAACTAACTCTGCTGGATGCAATCCAAGTAGCACGCCAAATACGCTCATCGGAGAGACTTTCATTCCGCCTTGGAATATTACCACGAACTTGCTCAAAAGGGAAACGCAACGGCTCAACAAATGATGGGGTTCATGTATGCAACAGGCATTGCCGTGAAAAGAGATCAATCCAAAGCACTGCTGTATCATACATTTGCTGCACATGGCGGCGATACCACGGCTCAAATGACCATGGGTTACAGATACCTATTAGGCATCAGCACAGATGAAAAATGTGCTGATGCTCTCTACCATTACAAAAGAGTCGCTACCAAAGTCATTGATTATTACCTGTCAGGTCCACCGGGCGGTTACACTCCACCTTTATCCAAAGTACGTCTATCTGAAGAGAACGGCGGTGTCTATGGTTACGGTGCTAGTATCACCACCGAAAAGAAATCAAGACATGGCGGAGAGAAAAACGTGAGCATTGATGAAATCCTGCAGTATTGGCGTTACCTGGCAGCCAAACAAGACATGGATGCTCAATTAATGTTGGGCCAGGTGTATTATTTAGGTACCCGTAGTATTCCACGTAACTTTGACGAAGCCTACGCCTTTTTCAACCAGATCGTGAATAAAATTCCAGACCATGGCAAAGTCCCTGCCAAAAACGCAAAGGCTATTGGACAAGCAGCGGGTTACCTCGGTCTCATGTATTGGCGTGGTGAAGGTGTCCAGGTGAATGCAAAGACAGCTTACAAATGGTTCTCCATCGGTCATGATTTAAACGACGCCACTAGTCAAAATGCCTTGGGTATGATGTACCTTGACGGTATCGTCCTACCCAAAAACAGAGACAAGGCCATCGAATTCTTCAAGAAATCGGCTGATCAGGAAAACCCAAATGCTCAAGTCAATCTCGCTATCGAGTTTGCTCAAACCGACGCTCATTTACCCTTGGCCATCAATTTGTTCGCCAAAGCAGCTGAAGCTAAACATTTGTTAGCCTTTTGGTATCTTGCTCATATGAATGAACAAAATATCGTGCAAAGACCTTCATGTCGGGTAGCTGTCTCCGTAAGTTGTGTGTTTTTTTTTATAAATGTATGTGATCCTAATTTTTTTTTAAAAAAAAAATCTTTCTTTTAGTATTACAAGGCTATTGCAGAAAGAGGAGATTGGTTATATCCTACAGTGGAAGATGCATATACCGCTTATACCAAAAAAGACAAAGAAAGTGCCTTATTAAATTATATGTTGGCCGCTGAGCGAGGATACGAAGTAGCCCAATCCAATGTAGCTTATATGCTGGACACAGGTAAACGCAAAAAAAAAAAGTTTCCTATGTATACACTATATATATATATATATATATATATATATTCCCTTAACTAACCATTAAAAATGCTAGACAAGAAAATGTTGACCCATCTGCCATGGATTGGATCCAAAAATAATAATACGGAAGAGGAAACTGGACCTGTGATGGATCAAGTGGATAAAGGAGAACTTGCGTTAATCTATTGGTCTCGTTCTGCCAATCAAAACAATGTGGACTCACGAGTCAAGATGGGTGATTATTATTACAAAGGCATTGGTACAGGTGTGGATTATGAACGTGCGGTACTGTGTTATCGGGTAGCAGCAGAATTCCAATCCCCTCTAGCGTATTGGAACCTGGGATGGATGTATGAGAACGGGATTGGTGTGGCCAAAGATTTTCACCTGGCTAAAAGGTCATATGATCAGGCGTTGAATACCGATCAGGATGCATATCTGCCTGTAAAACTGAGTTTGATCAAGATGTATGTCAAGTATTACTGGGAGTGGATGACAGGACATGAAGTAGGTCCTGCTTTGGTGAGTGAAAGTCATGGAGGAGGTGAGATGAAAAGACGCAAGCAAAAGCAAAAGGAAGCTGAAGAAGGATGGGATATCGGACAAGAAATGGAACACAAATATAAGCTCAAGAAACAAAAGGAAAGAGAAGAAAATGAACGTTTAGGACAGGATACTATGGATGATCCTTCCTTTTCAGATGAGTTTTCCGAAGAAGATGAATTGATTGAAAGCCTATTAATTTTGGGTCTTTGTATTCTTGTTGGTTACTTGGTTTATGTCAGACAATTTCGTTTTGGTAACCCTAGACCTCCTCAACCAGACCAACAACAGCAACAACAACAACAATTATAATCTCCCTCCCCAATAAATAAAAATTTAAATGAACGCGTACCATTTTGGGACGTGTTATTAAATTCCAATTTTTTTAAACAAAAAAAAAAAATTATTTCTTTTTTTTTTTTTTAATTTTCCTCTTCATAGCTCTAAATAAAGAGCATAATAAAATGAAATCTCCTCCACCTCCACCACCTCCCATAACCAATTGTATACCCATGCGTACAGATAAACGAGGCATTCCCATCGTGCAGACATCACCTTTACGAACTCGTCGTCATTTGGAAAGAGAATGTGACGAAATTCGTCTTTGTCGAGGGAAAGATTCCATCCAAGCGGATTATTACACACCTCGCATGTATTCTCCCTCTACTACTACTGCCACTACAACCAATACGAATAGACCCATGTCATCCCCTCGCATGGACTCATGGCAAGATGCTTCCACAGAACACTTGTTCCCTCACAAAAAACACATATACAGCCCCAGACCACAACCCAGCATTTACATGAACCGCAAACAACTAAAACGAAAACCCGTCGATGAAGATTTTGGTCTTAATTCTCCTTGCTCTAAAATCTCTCGACTCTCTACTCCACAAAGAAAACTAGAAGACGACGACGACCACGATGAGGACGATGACGACGACGACGATACTTTACCACAGACACAACCTATGGAACGTATGTTTGAAATCGATAGAATGGAAACTGAACGCATGATTGAAAAAATAATTCGGTCTCCCAAAATGAGAATTCAAAGCATTATCGAACCTACCATGGTAGAACCACGGACCGTCGTTAGGCCTGTACCTGAAATTCAACCTCCTCCTCATCCACCTTCCCCACCTCCCATCCTTCCCCCTCCTCCTCCTCTCCCTCCCGCCGTTGTTGATACTGCTGCTGCTTTTACTGTACCTGAAATTGCACAGCCGGTTGCCACGGAAATATATGAACCGGAAGATATGGTCATTGATCCGCCCGAACCGGTTGCTCCCATCACTCCACTAACTACATCCACAGCTACAGTAACGACGATAGTAGCAACAACACCAGTAACAACACCAGCCGCAACAGAAACAGCACCACCACACACTACTTCTGCTACTACTTTAACAGAAACCAAAAAACCTAGTAAAGAAGAAGAAGACGCACGAGTAGCAGAAGAAATCGACCATTTGATGAAGACCGTGAAGGGCCTCCCCGATTATTACAAACTCATAGACAAGATCGGCGAAGGTACATTCAGTACCGTCTACAAGGCATTGGATATCCGTCGTGATTTATACCATAATGGTGATTGGGAGCCACAATTGATGGAATCCGAGGAAGAACAAAAGACCATGAACCAATATGTAGCACTGAAACGTATCTATCATACGAGTAGTCCACGACGTATCGCTAACGAGGTGTATATCCTTCGCAAGTTGATCGGAAGTCCTTGTATCTCACCCTTGATCACGGCCTTTCGACAGCAGGATCAGGTATTTGTGGTGATGCCTTATATCCCTCATGACGATTTCAAAAAGACCTTTCATGAAATGCCCATGCTTGAAATCAAGTCTTACATGAAGGCTTTGCTCACAGCACTGCATTATTTACATAAACAGAATATCTTGCATCGTGATGTTAAGCCGAATAATTTCTTGTACAATCGTCGAAAAAGAACGGGTTACTTGATTGATTTTGGGCTAGCCGAGGTAAGAGAAAGAAAAAAAAAAATGAAAATATATATAGATCACTTACTATGTTTGTAGAATGAAGAGGAAGGTAAAAAGCTGGAAGAATATACAGCCAAAGTAGACGCGAAATCACAAAGCAACATGTTTATACAAAGTAGTCGAGCAGCAGCGTTAAATCATACACCCTGCAAACCCACCTCGTCTTCGGTCTTAGTGGCACTCACTAATAAAGAAAATCGCGCCTCTACCGCCTCAACCACAGCTGGCACCACTGGCACCACTATCTCTGCTAATTCAGCAGAAACAGACCGTAAAGTAATGGGTTATGTCAAGAACGATGCTCGACACCAAGTGAGGGCTAATCGTGCTGGTACGCGAGGATTTCGTGCCCCCGAGATCCTAATGAAAGTGACTCGCCAGACCTGTGGTAAATTTATATATATATGTATAAATATATATATATTTTTAAAAAAAAAATGACTCACTCTCGAATGCTAATGGTTCTTCTTTTTTAGCAATTGATATTTGGGCAGCAGGCGTGATTCTTTCGTGTTTTTTGACAGGGAGATATCCTTTTTTTTTGGCCAACGAAGAATCGGATGCCATAATGGAACTAGCACAAATCTATGGATACCGAGAAATGAAGAAATGTGCCAGTAGTCATGGTAAAAGCTCCAAACCCCCGCATCCATCTCTCTCTCTCTTTTTTTTTACTAACTTTTTTCTCAATATATAAAGGACGAACATTCTCTACAAATATAAATATTCCACTTTCAAGGATACCTTGGTTTAAACTGGTAGAACATCTAAACAAGGAAGCCATCCAATCCTGGGATACCAAAGACTATAAAGATGCGCTTGATTTATTAGACAAGTGTATGGATTTGAATCCAAAGACTCGAATTACAGCTACAGATGCATTACAACACCCTTTTTTCTCTTAAATCATACCAAATTCTCTCCATCATCTATTCTTTTTTTATTGTATATAATGACCCTCCTTCCCCCTTCCCCTCCCTCTTATATAATAAACATACTTTTAACACGTTTTGACTTATTCATTGTCCTTGACTTATGCTTATTTCCCACTCTTTGTAAACAACAGTACAATGGGTTCAATGGACTCAAAAGATGACTATAAATTGTTGTCTCAATTTTTTATTAAAACTTTTGAATCCCCAATAACTTCATTTTCCATAGAGCATGCTTATTTCATTTATTACAACAGGTACAATAAAAAAATACTTACCCATCGCACAAAATAAAAACTCATCATATATATCTATAAAATAAAAAAAAAATAGATGATTCAACCCAAGGAAATCGATTCCTATCCAAAGGTATTTACGAATTAAATAAATTTAATTATCCAATGGCTCTTTCCCACTTTGAAGAATCCGCTCAAACAGGTAACGAATATGGTCAATTATTCGCCGGTCTCCTGCACGCTGTGGGGTTTGGTGATACTGAACAAAACCGAGTGAAATCATTTACCTACTTTCAACAAGCTGCTACGCAATGGAAGAACCCCATCGCTCTTTACGCCATGGGTATGCAATACCTCACTGGTCGTGGTGTTCCAAACGACCCTCAACTCGCACTCAATACATTAACCTTAGCTGCAGAGAGCGGTTGGACCGAAGCCAAACTTCAATTAGGACATGAGTATCATCACGGACGTCACGGTATCCCCGCAGATACCGCCCTGTCTCTTTACTGGTACATGAGAGTCATTGACCAAAATCACACATGCAATCGAAACTCCCTGTTTCTCTTCGGTAACATCGATATTCGTATCGACTTTGAGCTCCATGAAGATACCATCCAACTCGCTCAACCAATACGTTCCATGTACCGTGAATCACCTCTTCATTTACACGACGAATTCGATCCTTCTTCTTACCTGTATTACTGGGACACCATGTGTAACGATCCTTCTGTAGCACTCACACAGAGCCATGTCAATATCGGTCTGGTCAATTTAGCCACAGGAACCGATCTTCATATCTGTTTGGAGAACTGGAAGTTTGCTTTAAAAGGTGTCAGTCCCATTGCCAGCTATTACTTGGGCGTGCTTTATAAAAGAGGGTTAGGCGTTCCCATTGATTATCTAGCTGCCGCCAGGTTTTTCAAACAGGCTTCGGATTGGAATTACGATCTGGCTTTGTACGAACTGGGTTACTTGTATCACAAAGGAGGCCATGGCTTAGGCTCCGATAATGACAAGGCGTTCCAAGCATTTGTTGAGTATGTCCAATTAAAAAAAGACCAGGTGAATATCAAGACGTACTATTATATGGCTTGTATTTGTGAGGATGGAAGTGCGAGAGTGCCACGCGATTACAAAAAGACCTTGCTGTTCTACAAGAAGGCCTATAAAATGGGATACGGTGGAGCGGCAGATGCTATAGGTCGCATGTACAAGTTTGGTCTAGGTATGCCAGCACCCAACATGGACAAGGCACATGAATGGTATTCAAAAGCACTCGCACTGGGATTTGAGGAGGCGCATCAAGGATTAGGACAGTTGTATCTTGATGGCTATGTCAAGGGACCGGATGGCTTACAGTTAGCTTTAAAGCATTTTATGACTGCCTTTGAAACAGGCTATGAACCAGCGGGGGCTATGATTCAGTATATCAATGATAGATTACAAACTCAAGGGATCAATTTTTACTAGTTTAAATAAAATCACGCTTTGTTTTTTATTGTTAGTAAAGTATTTCTTAATTACAGACTAGCCAAATGAAACACCTTACTTTGTGATTCATCATGTTGTTGATATACCTGATTTTATTTGACTACGCACATCATGACAACTTTGAGATCATCTTACTAATTGCAAGAAGAAAAAAAAGTCATGCTTGTATCACACATGCACACACATGTTTAAATATGAGCAAAAATGCACAAAAAATGCCATCCTCCATGTGATGATGATTATATTTTATTATAATTATTTTAGAGTTTTAGAAAAATAAACGAGTAACACAAGTGTGATGGCCATGATGAGCACATTGTTGATATGCAATGGCGTCCCATTTGAAGTTTCACTAACTACATTATTTGTTTCTGGTGTTGGAGCTGCTGTTTCCACTGTAGGCTTGGGAGCAGCGGCACGAGCAGACTCGGCAGCTGCCAAGGCCTTGGCGGCAGATTGGGAAGCGACATCCAAAGGATCCATAATGTTGAGATAGGCTGGTGAGTTTATATCAGGCATGGCAGGTAAGGAAGGGTTTATACCAGGCAATGGAGAATTCATGATAAGTAGAAAGAAAGTTGAAAACAAATTGTTTCTATCCACATCATCTTTATAGACTACAATCAAAGTGATTTACATCAGCTCAAAAAGACAGCTTAAGAATCACTGATCATTTTGATTTCAACCGAAACGGGCTTTCATCGTGGTTACACAAGGTATGTCATCCTCATTTTAGCAATTCGACCTGCATTTTTAATAAAACAAGTTGTAGGAAATATTACAGCAGTAAGAAAAAAAAAAAAAAAAAAAGAGGGAGCAAGTAAAGTTAAATTGAGATTTATGCCGTAAAAGAGAAAAGAGAAGCCGTTTGATTCACATACACATAGCAACAAAAAAAAAAACAATATGTGACACACATTTTATGGACAACATTATTAAACATACATATAATTTTTTTTTTCCTTTCTATTCTTTTTTCTTTTTTACCTTTATTTAAACTTTTTTTCTCTCTTTCCATTGAATATAAAATCATGTCGAACGATGAAGGATCGTCTGATCCTGATGGCATGACACCTGAAGAGGTTCCACCACCTTTACCACCACGCACACTGGGCTCGAGCAATAAGAGTCATCACACTCAATGGACAACATCCAAACCCATGGAAGACCCATACTTGGAAGACGGGCCTTTATTTCGTGCCACCATTCATCAATTAGAAATGCGCACTACCACTCTCAAAAGCAACTTAAAACGCATCATCAAACATGCCGCCTCTTGCTTGGATGCTCGATATCAACTCAGCCGTGCCGATGAAGCCTATTTCGACGCTCTCAGTGACACCCATTGCATCCAACCCCTCATGAACCATTACCTCAACCATGTCTGGCAAACCATTGCCGAAGAACGCAAACGATTGGATGATTCACTTTCGACCCAACTCTTAGAACCTTTAAAACGTGTCTATGAAGACGATATCAAGGTCGCCGACCTGAAACGCCGTCAATTCGAAGAGGAAAGTAAAGACTATTATGCTTCATTGGCAAAATACCTTAAAGCCAAACATAAGGGTGAGACAGAGCAAAAACAACAACAACGTAAATCTAAGTTTGATCTGGCTCGTTTTGATTATTTGGGATTCTTGTTTGATTTACATGGCGGTCGTAAAGAAAACGAAATCTTGTTTCATGTCACAGATCATACCATGCGTGGTTTCGATTATTATGAATCGATCGCTCGTAAAATTGAGCCACAGAAACAAGGATTGAACGATTTAATCGCATTCATGACTGAAAATTCGCGCGAACAAGAACTCGCTGCCCGAGAACGAGCGCATAAACGCAAGGAATTGTCTACCGCTTGTGTCTCTCATCAAACCGTAGATCATTCCGATCAAACAGTACCCGTTGATGAAGAGGATTTAGACCTCGCCTCTGATCCTCCCCTCTCCAACATTGATGATCAATCCTTAGCATTTCATCCTCCCCCACCTTCTCTTCCTCCTCAGCTAGATCACGATAGGTTTAAAGGCATCCGTGACTTGGATCAAAATCGTGGTGATATGATCATGACCGGTCGAAAAAAGGAAGGATTCTTATTCGCTACCGCTAAACCCTCTAAAAGCACTGGATTTGATGTCACTTCTTCATCCGTTACCTGGCACAAGTAAAAAAAAAAAAAGAGAGAGAGAGTTAAATAACTTTTACATCCTATTGACACACACATTTGCATAGATACTGGTGCGTTTTAAGCGGAGGTCAAATTCACGAATACTCCAATTGGAAACGTCAACTGGAACCGCACATCGATCCCATTAATTTAAGGTTTGCAACCGTGCGAGAAGCACGTAATGCGGAACGTCGGTTCTGTTTCGAAGTCATCACACCTCACATGCGACGTATCTATCAAGCCACTTCACAAGAGGAAGCCACCAGCTGGATCAACACCATTCATAACTCCATCGAAAGTTTATTAAACGGCACAAGTAGTAGTTCAGCCAATTTAAAAGACATGATGGTCGCTTCCTCTTCAACTCCTCAGAGTAATAAACGTCATGGAAGATCCTTGAGTGGCGCTTTTAAATCTGGTTTAGCAGTCGTAGCCTCCGCAGCCACAGCAGCCGCAGCAACTACAACAACAGCAACAAACGGTGAGAAGAAAAGACAATCTGCCAATATACCATCTTCTTCTACCTCATCCGCCGTGGTATCTAGTGGCATGAACTCACCCTCAGAAGGAGCAGAATTGTTAGTATCGGCTAGTCCCAATGACCGTTTTCGATGGTCGGGTTTTAGCTTTGGGGGAGGAGGAGGAAATGGAACAAATGGGAATGGAGGACATTCGAAAGCAAATAGCCATGTATCAAATCAAGGCAATTATCTATTCTCAGCATTGGCGGATTCGGAAGGAAATACACGCTTATTATCGATATTAAGACAGGATACATCCAACCATTATTGTGCCGATTGTGGAGCTAAAAACCCAGATTGGTGTTCATTGAATCTCGGTATTTTACTATGTATAGGTATAACAGATTATAAACCGATGTGTTTTTATAAAATAGAGCAACAACAAAAAGATAACACTTTGTGATTTTAGAATGTTCGGGTATTCATCGTAGTTTAGGTACGCATGTATCCAAGATTCGATCCTTAACATTGGATAGCACATCTTACACACCGGATATCATTGAACTATTAAAATCCATTGGCAATGCGAAATCGAATGCGATTTGGGATTGCCGTTTTGAACCTGGAGCCAACATGATGGATTTCCCCAGCATTGGTCGACCCAACCCTACAGATTCCCGCGTGGCCAAATTAGCCTATATTCAAGCCAAATATGTCAGTCGAGCCTTTGTGAAAAAGACAGCAGACCCGGACCGAATTTTATTTGAGGCCATTGATTTAGACGATATACCCAAGGCCCTTTATGCTCTTGCCTCCGGAGCCAATGTGAATTCTTCCAGGCCAGATTTTAACACCTCACCACGTATCTCCCTCTTCATGTCACATCAGGAGTCTAACCCAATTCAGATGTTTATGCCCTTTCTCATGGATCTCAACGATCATAAAGATCATCAAGAAAAATTGCAAGTGTCAGATGAAAGAAATTATATCGTTCGTTATGCCTTGCATTACGCTTTATTGCATGGTCGCGTTGTAGACACCGAGGATGTCTTTCATCCTTCCTCACCTACTACCGTCAGCAGTCATGGATCCACCGTCTTATCCGAAGAAGACTATCCTGTCAAGAAAGCAGCCGTGATTTTCCCTATGGCCGAATTTTTGTTACAAAATGGGGCGGATACTGGTATTATAGATACCCAAACAGGACATACCTTGGCTGAATTGGTCGGTATGGGTTCCGTTGTAGATGACCATGCTATTGCCTATATCAACCTGAAGAATACGGCCCGTGGTCAATCGTCCATTGTTAGATCCATCTCTTCCGTACGTCCCAAACACGATTCATTACCACCTGAGTTACCCAAAAAAGATCAAGATATCTCTTAAAAAACTATTTTATTTACCTTCATAATAATAATTTTTCTCTCTCTTTCTATCTATTTACCCCCCTTCAACCTTTCTTCTTATTCAACACATAATAATAAATATACACAACTAAACATAATCTTTGTGAAAGGGTTCAACATTCAGATCATTTAGCAGTTACCTTTTTAGATAACTGTACACGGTGTTTTGCTCCGTTACATACCAGCTCTTGCAATATCTAACACAAACAGGTACTTGTATATATTTTTGAGTACCAAGTCTTTACATATGAATGTGTTGGAACGAATTGGCTGAAGTTGATAAATGACTACACCCAAGACCCTGTAGAGCACACTTATTTTTAAAAGCGTCCTTCAGGTTTTGCTGTTTGAGGCACCAGAGGCTGATAAAATCCGCTCGGCATTGGAGAAAATACAGGCAGTAGGTTTCTAGCAAGGACACTGTTTGCTTCATTTTAAAAGCATCGGCTAGTACGGCGTGCGTTTTGTTTGATTCAATCTTATTTATACATGCGTGCTCGATCTGTCTTTAACAAGACCAGTGCATGCTTCAGTTCTTTTTTGTGAAATATAATCAAGTGATCTATTGCTGATTATTACTTTTTTTTTTATCTTGCATCAAGATCCTTGACATTGAAGAAACTATTTGAGGTCTTGGATCTTGCTGCGCGTAGTCTACTTTAGATTTACATTGGAAGGGAAAAAAGGTTTTTATTAAGTGTTTTTATTAATCAACTAATCAAGAGTTTGCTTATACAAACCAAGACATCGCTATTATTACAAGTTAGTTAAAGCACAAAAATTCCCATGATTTGCTATTTTACTTACTTGATGAATTGCACCACACAAATAACAGTAGTAGATACACATTTGCCACTCACATAAAGAAGCGAGTGTTTCCAGGATGGCCACGAGGAGGCTTGTATCCATACATCCCACATTTTCGGTTTTGTCTAGAATGGGGAGAAAATCGAAAAAGCATAGAAGCTGTGGGAGGAGACTCGATGAAAAAGGACTAACTTGATCAAACTGGACCGTAGTCAGGTATGAATGCAAGGTACACTTTTCCACCCTCTACAACGTGCCCCTGTTACCCTCCATGGAGAGTAAAACTATCTATACTGAAAAGAAAAACAGACCTAGCCGATAACGTCAGTATCTACCTCTCCGTCACTGCCAGCTCAAGGATTGTTATCCAGTTAAGGACGACCATCACGTCCAAAGCAGAAACTACCCCCTCGGAAAGATAGCACTCCTCTGGTATTCCCACCAATATTGCCAGCTCAGTTGTCGAAGCGAAATCTCTGACACTACCACGATCGTCGGAACTACCATGGATTTTAAGTAGACCTCACCACCTTTTTTACGAGTGGGCTATGAAGAAGAAGGAGAAAGAAGAAAATAAAAACAAACAAAAAAAAAAAACATTTTCTAACGCCAATCAGTCACGGTTTGTTTGCTTGTAGATCGGGGTTACAAAAAAATCCTGCCCCACAGAAAAAGATTAACATTTAGTCTTTTAAGAGCACGAATAATATGCAGTAGGAGTCATTTCATACTCTGTCATTCATTTCGAATTGTCAAAAAAAACTTCAATATCAATGATAACCCATCTCATGATTGCCAGCTTCCATCCACGAAGACACAGATTTACTTTATACTGTTCATCATGAATAGTGTTTTGGGTCTGATTCAATAAATTTTAATCCACCTCCTCCTGGCCCACATTTGATAATCATCAGTATTTTTGTATTTTTACATCTATCAATCAGTGTAACTCATTTTAATCAATATTGGATTAGATAGTATTAACAGTCTTTCTACCGTTTCTAAAATTCATCTAAGAACATGCAGTAAAGGTTGAACCATACTACATAAATAAAATAAAAAAGCGTAACACAAAATATCAAGATTAGGTTGACAGGGTATAAAGAAGGGCTTTCAACGAACCTAAATTCCAAATTCCAAAATCAGAAGGCTTCATTTTTGGTATTCTCGCGTTCATAAGCATTGTCTGCAAATAAAAAATGGGATGGGAGTCTCATAGCTGTTGAGACTGCGCCCAGACGGGCCAAACCATGATTGTGCATGTAAAGCTGAGCAGCACGTGTCGTTGTTATTGTACGATGGATACTCGACAAATTAAGGATCACAGCAGTTTTTTCGATTAAAACTATCAATCATCTTTTGGGTTATATATTTAATAAATAGTCGATACACAACATTGTACAGGTCACTAAAAAGAGATGTCGATTGGGTTTTTATTCATATCCAGTAGGTGAATAAGGACATTTGCTTTGAACGTATCCGTGTTCGAGCAGAAAATTATTCGACACGTCTAGTAAAGAAAATTATGGAATGTCAAATCTGTCGGCTCTCTGTATGGATAAAAACATGTTTATTGTAGGATGAAGGAGGGGGGGGGGGAATGAATTCTATGAGTTTCTTTGTGAAATAATAGGAGATGTTTCCAAAAAATAAGCATCAGAAGGATGCACAAAGATTTGTTGGTTGGGTTGACCCGGGTATTTTATAAGCGTTTTGATATTGGGAATATCCAGATGAAACGCAGTGATGGATTTACAAGCGATCCGAATTGTTAATTTATCATCCATATCAAACGTATGATGGTACATCGTATCCTCTTCCATTTGAACAACACCGTGTCTATCATGACCCCAATAGAACAAGGTCTGCTGCTCCATTTCAAGACACAAGTGAAATTCGTGGTAATCATCCTCACTGTCTTCATGTCCCGTATCCATACAATGTAAAACATCGAAGCCTGTATCGTACATGGGCATCTCCCATATACTATCATATTCAAAATCAGAATCCAAGATGGATAAATGTCCTAAATAAGGCAAACGTTTCGAGATCTCTTCCAGTGCCGTATTCGAAAAAACGCAACAATCAAACACAAGCGTGTGTAGCGTACGACAGAGAACCATGGGCAAACTATCATTATCGCAATGCCAAAACAAAAAATTCCTCAATTCCAATGTCCGGAGCTGAGGACAGTGCTTCAATACATAATCCAAACAATAACCATGGACATCGTTTCGGTGCACTTCTCCGTCTCCTAGGTAAAGAGTATAAGCATCACCAAAATCAAGCACGAACCCCGTCAACTGACGTCCGAATCTCCGGATGAGATCGCGATGGGGTAAAATCGTATAAGGCGTGTGTAACGGCTGCACGCATTTGACCAAAATTTTCGTGTGGGTCAAACTGACATGTTCTGGATGATGATAGTCGTTTTCGTACCGTATTTCGAGGGTTCCATCAAATCCACTCTTCTTTAAAAACCCACCAGCCACCTCAGTGCCTTGCAAAACGTACATTTGTTCTAAGTTTAAAGTGGGTATGTTTCTATAAGTATGTAACATGAATTGGACTGCAATGTCCGTAGTGAGAACATTTTCGACCGAAAGCTGGCTTTTGAGGGTGTTCATGGCAAAAAAAATATGAAGATATTCAAGGTTTGGAAATACATGCATTAGCCAAAGGAGTAATCGTCGACTGGGTAAGATAAGGCCTGATCCGATCCATTCCTTGATATGACGACATGGCGTCCTTTCATGATGATCCTCATCATGCCATGTCTCGTCCATACGCGTACGTTGATTGATCTCCACTGAGCGTAGGGATCGCGAGGTTTGAATCAGTCGATCGGTATCATACATGGTGTCGCCTGAGACATGGCATAAGAGATACTTAAGTCGAGAAAATGCAACCAACGAGTCTTGATAGTGATGAAGATGATCCCAAATCATTAAACGTAGCAACCTGTCACGCAAGTGCCAAGCGGCCTGTGCGTAAATAGTGGCCGTATCGCCATCTTCTGGAAACGGAATATTCTCGAGAAGAGGACACGGATGTTGCATAAGTGTCGTATAAAAGGCAGTGGCCGCCACAGGGCTCCGGAAATGTACAGGATCCATCGTCTTGATAAAACGACAACTACGAAAGATATCTGCCAGAGAACGGTCCGAGGTGAAAAGAGGGAAAGAAATCGTTATCTTTTTGACCATTTGACTTGGACCGTTATATCGGGTCATGGCATCTGCAAACGAAGTTAATTGTTTTGGACTAGAGAGTTTGACACTGTTGTATATGAGCCCTTGTGTGGCCAAATGCCAGCTTCTACAAGTATATAAACAACTTCCTAAGTCCAGTTGATCTACTTGGGTTAAAATGCAGTACAAGATCTCGAAGGGTAATGCTCCCCATGAGGCCATTTTTTATGTGGGAGGTGGAGACAAAAATAAAAAAAAAAGGAGCGGGTTATCAAATAATTTCATATATAAATAAAAATGACTGTGGGAAAGTTAAACCCCAATGAATGCGTTTGTTCCTCCTTTATTGTTCTGATCTGGTTCGTGGTTAATTCCGTCTGACCAGTATGATCTGTGTATCCAATGACAAGTTTCATTGTTGTGTTATAATTCGACTTGAATAGGTCACAGGTTCAAACAGTGACGGTTCTCTCTTTGTGGGTTTACTGCAAAAATGTCAAAATCCCCACGTTTCAAAAAACTTATTACAACGGAATAAAAGTAACCGAAGCATTTGTTTGACACGGCCTTTTATTAAAGGGCAACGTGATAGAAAAGAATCGGAGACGACATACATATAGAGGGCATTTTCAATTACTATCATAAAGAATATAAAAAGCGACGGTTTGGGAACGGAAAAGTCTGTGCATTTATTAAAAAATTCGCTAATGGCGTCACTTGAAATTCAACCGTCACTTTTTTTTTTTTTGAGCAAAAAAGCAAAAACGGGACGGGTGCGCGTAGAATAATCAAAAAGATGATAGGTTGGGGGTTAAGCAGAGATATTTTTTTTTGTTTCTTTCTCCCAGTAAAGGTTTTTGCTCTCTCACTTTTATTTATTGTAATTTTATATCAAACCTGGGCATATTTGAGAGAAGGCAAAATCAAAAACCTATTCCTTGACCCATATTATCTAAAAAAAAAAAAAAAAAGCTCTTTTGTTTCTTTCTCAAAAGGAAAAAAAAAAAGATGGACGATCGCACCTATTCGAAATCGAGAGAAAAGTCTCTTGAACGAACAAGTCATCACCAAGAAAAAAAAAGCTCAACGACACACGATAAACGAAGTCGAGACTATAGCAGTGATCGTCATCATGGACATCGAGAAAAGCGGAGGAATTATGGCGACGAAAGAACCACCACCAGCACAACGACGAGTGGACGTTACAGTAGGTCACACCGCGACAGAAGTCGTGATCGAAGTCGTGACAGAACTTCCTCTTCTTCATCCTCGTCTTGGAGAACAAAAGACAGATCAAAAAAAGATAGACCTTCCTCCTACCATCGACGTAGTGATCACAAAGAGGACTCTCATCATGACAAGGACGCTTTACCATTAGGCCCCAAAGCAGATACAATCATCCCATCACAACAAAATACGTCGTCTTCAGAAATGGATCATCCTCCCACCGCACCCGCTGCTTATTATCAGCCACACCAAGATTCTCATCAACAACAACCCGTTGTCAACAATCCTCTTCATGCTTCTGCCAATCCTACTTCGGTCAATAATGCTGCTACTGCTACTGCTAATGCCAATGCTACTGCGGCGGCGGCAACGGCGGCTGCTACAGCGGCTGCCACAGCAGCTGCTTGGAATAATTATTACAGTACGTGGACACAAGCCGATTATGCAAACGCATACCAATCAGCAGGATATACAGCTGAACAGTACCAAGAATACCTTCAATATTATCAGACTCACGATCCACATAATTTTTATGGCTATTATGACCCTGCCTATTATCAACAACAACAACACCACCACCACCACCAACAACAGCAGCAACCCCAACAACAACAACAAGAAATACCCCCACCTCCACCCACGAATAACAACCACCATTCCATGACCACTGTAAGTACGCATCCTCCTCCCCCACCTCCACTTCCTTCGAATAACACAACAACAACTGCATCCGATGTGAACCAACCTCCTCCACCGCCACTGGCGATCCAATCATTACAAATTTCAGAAATATCTTTTACAGGACAGACAGGCGGTGTACCTGAATCAGCATTGGATGATGTGGGATATCCGTTTCAGACACCTGAAGATCCCTCTGCGCTATTCGAAAAGATTGGACAGGTTGGAGAAGGCACCTATGGGTACGTTTTCATAAAGGAATCGAGAGAGATGGGGTGGTTAACATATTATTGTGTAGTAAGGTGTACAAGGCACGTAATGGTAAAACAGGGAAATTGATGGCGTTAAAACGTATCCGAATGAAGACTGAAAAGGACGGGGTAAATATATAGAGGGATGTGCTGTTTTCAGAAAAAGAGAGACTAATAGGATGAGGGTAGTTTCCGATTACAGCCATGAGAGAAATCAAATTATTACAAAAATTAAAACATGAACGTATTGTGCAATTACAAGAGATCATGGTAGCCAAGGGCTCTGTATATATGGTACTGGAATACATGGATCATGATTTATCAGGTATATTAGGTCATCCTAATTTCAATTTTGAGCCGGCTCATGCAAAATCACTGGTCAAACAAATGCTGGAAGGTCTGGCTTACCTTCACCATATGGGTATACTGCATCGCGATATCAAGGGATCCAATTTACTGATCAATAACAAGGGTGAGCTGAAAATCGCGGATTTCGGTCTGGCGAGAGTTTTTGAAAAGAATAGAGCACATGATTATACCAACCGAGTCATCACACTGTGGTATAGACCACCCGAGTTGTTACTGGGTGCGACTGCCTATGGCCCCGCTGTCGATATTTGGAGTGTCGGGTGTATCATGTTGGAATTCTTTACGGGGAAAGCGGCTTTTAGTGGCGTGGATGAAATCACACAATTGGATTCGATCTATAAAATTATGGGTACACCCTCCGTTGAAAATTGGCCTACCGTGAAGGAACTGCCTTGGTATGCTATGGTGCGTCCGAATGAAAATTACGTGTCCAAGTTTAAAGAATCTTATGCATCGTAAAGTAGCTTTTAAATATAATCATTGAGAGATATCTAACGACTACATGTGGTATAGGTTATTATCAGCGGGAGCTTTAGAGTTATTAGAGGCCTTATTATCAATGGATCCATTAAAAAGACCATCGGCAGCTGAGGCGTTAAATTTTGATTATTTCAAGACGGAATTACCAGAGGCAGTGATGCCTGCAAAGTAAGTTTTTTTTTTTTTTAATCTATTTTAGGAGATAATCTAAAAAAATTTCAACTCTGTAGCTTATTGGATATTGCTGGCGACTGGCATGAATTTGAATCAAAGCAACGCAAACGTCAAAAGGGCTCTAATTCATCAAATACCAATAATAACAAATCCAAACAAGAAACTAGACCAAAATCAGCACCTTCACTACCTTCATCTTCTCGACCTTAATCCTATACAAAAAAGATATATATATATATAAAATAAAATAAAAAATAAAAAATGTATAACAATGATTTTTTAGATTTTGACAGTGTGCTTTTATAAATATCTCCGCTCTATTGCTTAATCTGGTAATAGATAAAAGATCATCTCCCCTTAATTTTTGTTGATTTTGGAAAAACGATCACTAGATAAAACTTGTCTTCTCTCTTCTCTTTTTTATTTTCACTTTTTTTTTCGTATTTCTCCACTCTCTTTCTTACACTTTTTTTAGAAAACAGAAGAAAAAAATGATTACTGCTTTCATCAGTCATCAAACTAGAAGGGTACTTACATATACACGCACGCACTTATGGATGACAAGTTGTATTAAACCATAATAACTCATTAGGTTCCACGTCAAGCTTTCCGCAGTGTTACCGCTATCCGCTCATTGGCTTTACAACATAACCCTGTTGTCGAAAAGGATTGTTCTTCCATCACACCTCCTTATGCCAAATTAACCAAGAACTTGGATCTCGTCAAGCGTGTTTTAAATCACCGTCCTTTGACTTTGGCCGAAAAGGTCGTGTATTCTCATTTAACCAACCCTGAGGAAACCATCCCCGTACGTGGCGAGACTTATCTCAAGTTATCTCCTGGTAAGTTCCTTAAAAAAAAAGTGTGGGCGCGTCATATTTATTTGTTGTTTGTGACGGAATAGATCGTGTCGCTATGCAAGATGCGTCTGCACAAATGGCGCTTTTACAATTCATGTTGTCTGGTATGCCTACCACTGCTGTACCTAGTTCAATTCATTGCGATCATTTAATTGCTGCCAACGAAGGTGCTGATAAGGATGTCGCTGAATCCATCATCGCCAATAAGGAAATCTTTGACTTTTTGGAAAGTGGTGCTAAAAAGTATGGTGTTGCCTTCTGGAAACCCGGAAGTGGTATCATTCATCAAATTGTCTTGGAGAATTATGCTGCCCCCGGTGGTTTGATGCTTGGTACTGATAGCCATACTCCCAATGCTGGTAAGTAATGTGTGTGTGTGTGTGTGTGTGTGTGTGTGTGTGTGTGTGTGTGTGTTTGTGTATATGCATATGTGGATTACTTAATTTTTTTATTATTATTATTATTTAAAAAGGTGGTTTGGGTATGGTTGCTATTGGTGTGGGTGGAGCTGACGCTGTAGATGCTATGGCTGCTATTCCTTGGGAATTGAAGGCTCCCAATGTCATTGGTGTCAAATTAACCGGTCGTTTAGGTCCCTGGGCCAGTCCCAAGGATGTCATTTTAAAGATGGCTGGTCAATTAACCGTCCGTGGTGGTACTGGACATATTATTGAATACTTTGGCGAAGGTGTTGAGACTTTGTCCTGTACTGGTATGGCTACCATGTGTAACATGGGTGCTGAAGTAGGTGCTACTACCTCTCTTTTCCCTTATACATCCACCATGCGTTCTTACTTGAACTCCACCGGTCGTCGTGCTGTGAGTCAAGCTGCTGATGCCAATGCTCCCTTCTTACGTGCTGATACAGGTGCTTATTACGATAAGGTCATTGAGATCAACTTGTCTGAAGTCGAACCCCATATCAATGGTCCTTTCACACCCGATTTAAGTACTCCCTTGAGTAAGTTCAAGGATTTCATTGCAGAGAATGGATGGAAGGATGATCTTACCTCTTCCTTGATCGGAAGTTGTACCAATTCATCTTATCAAGATATGTCCCGTGCCGCTTCCATTGCTAAGCAAGCAACAGATGCTGGTGTCAATATCAAGTCTCAATTCTTGGTCACCCCTGGTTCTGAACAAATTCGTGCTACCATTGAACGTGATGGACAACAATTGGTGTTTGAAAATGCTGGTGGACAGGTGTTGGCTAATGCATGTGGTCCTTGTATCGGACAGGTAAAGATAAAAAAAATAATACATGGTTTTAATAAGAGAGAGAAGGAACTAAACTAGACGTCTTAATTTTTTTTTTTTTTAGTGGAAGCGATCTGAAAAGAAGGGAGAAGAAAATGCAATTTTAACCTCTTTCAACCGTAATTTCCGTAGTCGTAACGATGGCAATGCTCAAACTATGAATTTCTTGGCCGCTCCCGAAATCGTGACAGCCATGGCATTTGCAGGCAAATTATCTTTCAACCCTATGACCGATGCCTTAAAGGATAAGAATGGTAAAGATTTCCATTTCAATCCTCCTACTGGTGATGATCTCCCTACCCATGGTTTCGAAGCTGGACGTGCTACCTATGAACCTCCTTCCCCTACACCTACCCCCGATGCCTCTGTTCAAATCTCTATCGATCCCAAATCCAACCGTCTTCAAGCTTTAGACGCTTTCCAACCCTGGAACGGTGAAGAGTTCAAGGATATCCGTGTCCTTGTCAAGGTCAAAGGAAAGTGTACCACCGATCACATTTCTGCTGCCGGTCCCTGGTTAAAGTTCAAGGGCCATTTGCAAAACATTGCTGAAAATACTTTGATTGGTGCCCAAAATGCTGATAACGGTAAAGTCAACGTGGTGACGGATATCACCAATGGAAAGGAAGATACCATCCCTGAAGTGGCCAAGAGTTACAAGAACCAAGATATCGAATGGACTGTCATTGCCGATCATAACTATGGTGAAGGTTCCGCTCGTGAACATGCTGCCTTGCAAGTGCGTTACTTGGGTAGTCCCATGATTATCTCTCGTTCCTTTGCACGTATTCATGAGACCAACTTAAAGAAGCAAGGTGTCTTACCCTTGACTTTTAAGAACGATGCGGATTATGAAAAGATTAATGGAGGTGATGTGATCGAAACTGAAGGTCTCAAGACACTGGCTCCCGGTTCCCCTGTCAAGTTGATCGTAACAAAGCCTGACGGTTCCAAGTTATCTATTGATGCTGTTCATACCTTGAGTGAAGATCAGCTCCAATGGATTCGTGAAGGTTCTGCATTAAATCTCATCAAGAAGAATGTTGCTACTCAGCAATAAGTTAGAATTTTATTTTTATTGTAATATATTTTTTAAAAAGAAAAAAACACCCCGTATCATATAATAAAAATGGGGGTTAAACCAAATACCAAAAGAAAAAAAAGCTTTTTAGTACCATCTTAAAAAAGTTTCTCCAAGTTTATTAGATAAAACTCTTTTCACTCCAATAGAATAAATGCCAGGAAACAAAAGGTATGATTAAGAATCTTGTTTGGCCTAAGTTCAGGACTACTATGAGATCATACATGTACATATAGTTATGTGATGCTAAACTTAATTATTGTTTGTCAGTGCTTCAACAGTAAAGTGTATTTTATGAAAAACAATAAATCAATCATCTCTTGGTAGTCTAAAAAAAAAGAAGTTATCATGTTATTTTTAGAAACTACGAGATGATGGAGTTTTTTTATTCATTTTTCATTAAAATAGGCCTTCTTTTCATGCATTTTACTAACAAACAATTAGTAAATTCAGCATCACGTATGTGTAATCCTGTAGGGGATACTCATATATTTAAATCAGCAACTATACGAGGCTATTTGCAAATAATTCTATAGATATTACTTATCATTGTTGCCTCTAGATGATAAGTGGGGGGTGTATGTTAATTTTTAACCCATTTCGCTCAGATGAGCAGCAAACAATCATCCCCTACATACAAACAAAACATTGTCTGATTGCGACATAGGCTGCTTGAGTTGGTTACGTTCTTAGCTTTAAATATGTCAACAGTCAAACTTTTGGTAAAAAAGCATTTACGTCATTGAGCCCCATTAAGATTAAACTTTTCTTGGTGGCTATGATTGCTCCTTTTTGTATACAAGATTACTTGACATTAACACACAAAAAAAGAATGTATACTACTAATGTCAAAAAGATGTATGTTGTCTATTATTAGGATAAAATCATTGCATTATATCTTTAATAGGATCCTTGCTCTCCGCATTTCTTCTCATACTAAGGGTTTGTAAAATTTATGATGAGCATATGTGGTATTTGACAGAATATTACAATAGAAAAGTAATGAGATAAAAGTATATCTTTATTCGAGGTAAAAATAGACTAAAAGAACTCTGCTGCTATGAAATAATTGATCCTTTTTATATTGCACAACTCTCCTAAGTTCTAATGATGAGTCAACCTTTCTGGTTTTGGAATAGATCTATACTTTGTTTCCCGCCTTGGGTTAAATGAATACTACTCGTTAGATTTGTTTCCCAGTTAACATTGTCCCATATCAATGTATCGGGAGCATGAGTACTCTAATAAATCTTTAGTGTTACTAGACACATATTTATCAGATCATGCAACGGTTACTGTAAAAGATGCATACTTATTTGTCAAGTGTAATTGGCAGTAGAACATTATAGTTGATCATTTATTCATTATCTTTGTAATGAATAAAATACGATCCCAAATATAAAATGTCTTATCGTTATTTGTATATTTGGTTGTAGAAGATAATTCATACACTATTTCTTTGTACTCTTTATCAGCAGTATAACTATATCAATATATAATTAAATGAACCATTTATATTAATAGCTGTTCTATTCTCTCTATGGGTAGCTAAGCCATTGAGATAACTATTAATATTAAGTTTCTCTTTCTTATAATTCTTGATTTGATCTGAGAAGCTTCTCTTCCCGATCGGTGATATCGTAACTCAGTGGTATAGCATTCTGCATCCAACTGTAATTCGTATATCGTGTTTAGGCCAATCATGCAATCTTTAATATAGAAGTATGTACTCGTAGTAGGAGAAGTTGTATAGCAGTATACAAGTGTATGCTGGTATGCAATCATCAAAGGTAGTTTTAATTTCATAGTTTTATTTATTTAAACGATTTGCTTATTTATTCTTAAGTGAATCGTACCCAAATACGACAAAGCACCGCTTAAAACAAGCCTGGCACGCTTAAGGCATAGGCGCGAGCCAATTAAAATGCGTCCCTGCTATTTACAGTGTAGCCACAGCCATTCAGAGTCCCATCACACCTATTTACAGTATAGTCCTGCTATTTATAGTCCAATCACAGTCATTTACAGCTTAAAACAAGCCCCGCACGCTTAAAGCACAGGGGAGAGCCAATTAGAATGCGCCCCTAATATTTACAGTGTAGCCACAGCCAATTAGAGTCTGATCACAGCCATTTACAGTCTGATCACAGCTATTAACAGTCTGAGCACAGCTATTTACAGTGTAGGCACAGCTATTTACAGTCTGAGCACAGCTAAATGCAGTGTGTAAACCATGACGTCATCTTTTTTTTTCTTTTTTACAGTGGGTTTCGCCTTCAAAGGGGCCCCCCTTTACGAAAAGTATGATTTTTATTGCCTTTAAATGTACGCAAACACTGATCGCCACAATCACTTTCAGGCATGCTTTCCTAAGCCAAAGTTACTCTCCCGTCCATGATCTTTCAAACCATGTAAGATGTGTGTTGTATTAATTATAATTTTTTTTTCTATATCCAATAATATAAAACCTTTACCACTTTCCCCTGCTTAAATGCCACATTTTTCTTTTTGAATTTTGTGTATAGTAAAGTGTCATCTAGAAGCAAAACATCCGAGCTAAAAGTTGTTACATTTTAGCTCAAAATTAATACTGTGCCCTTGGATTTGAGATAGATTGAAGCTTTTTTTTCTCCCCCGCTTAAAAAATGTCAAAAATCGATGTTCTTTCGAAAAATAGAAAATTCAAATCTTGTCAAAAACTTTTTTTTTGGATCGACCCATCGGGCCATCCAAAAAAAAAAAATTGATGTCTGTTTTTTTATTTTTTTCCATTCTACTATTGAAAACAAGCATTTCTGACATAAGAACATGTGGTCGGAGATGACAGTTTATTAATTACATTTTGGGATTGAATATTGAGTTTTTAAGCGGGAGAAGTTCACTTTTATGCGCTTAACAAAAGAATTTTATAGTTAAGCAATCCTATACTTTACGTCGTTCGAAAGCGCTTTTAATTCTGCATTGACTTCAATTAGACATGTTTTGCATAAAAATCCATCAATGATCTGATAATGCGGATTAAAGTATTCAATTAAGCTATAATATCACAGTATATTAAGCTGGGCGCACACTGTAATTTGCTGTGCACGCCCAATATTTAGCTGGGCACACAGGGATTACACTGTAAATAGCTGGGCCTACACTGTAAATGGCTGGGCTACAGTGTATTAAGCGTGCATCACTATAAAAAAGTATTCACGTGACACTTCCCACTGATTGATAGTCTGCACAGTGTATTAGGCTGAGCGTACAGCCTATATGCACTACTTTTATAAGCTTAAGCGTAGGCTTGAGGCTGTTTTGACCATGGTCTATATTG